>JANXHW010000001.1:190302849-190400349 GCA_026170595.1 Plestiodon gilberti rubricaudatus
AATCGGGTCCCGACCCACAGTTTGAGAAACACTGTACTAATGGATCATTGGATGCTTTACTGTAAAGTGGAAAGGGGTTCTAACTCTTAATCCACTTCTGGTTAAGGGCTTTCAGAATGACAGCATTGTGAATGTATTGCCACTGCCATGCTTGTGCTAGCTTGGCGTGTACCCTGATTATTGAGAGCATAATGTCATTGAATTTCTACATTTCCAGATGTTTAGAAGCAGGTTCAGCTCCTTATTCTAATTTTACAAAGAGTCATTCGCTGTAGTTGTGAACCTAGTTATGCATTGCATACTTAGGTGCCATTGATTTCCCATTGAAGGGTGTGCAACTGGGCATAGGATTGCACCTACGTGTATTTATTAATAGATTTCAGCAAATGGGTAAGTACAGGGCGCATTTTTCATGGCTTGGCTGAATATGGGTAACATTCCCACTAATGTCAATAATACGCTGTAATATGTTCTGTGTGGTTTCACTACCCAGCCTCATTAACTAAACACTGTCGATTTGATTCTCTTGTAAAGATTGGCATCTTTGAATTCCTCAAACTGAAAATCACGGCTAGTGACAATAAATAAGAATGAGCTAATTCAGGAATCAAGGATACAGTTGCTGAAGTTAACAGTCTGATATATCACCAAACACCATAGACATGAGCTAAGTTAGGCCCACTGAACTCAATGTGGGAAAAATAAACAGAGCCAAATACATGTAGTTCAGCTACCTGGGATATGGCTGGGTCCAATGATGGTACCAGGTTGCTGGAGGCCATGCTGCAAAGCCCTGCAGTGAGCCATCCAAGCTACTGGTGGCAGTGGTCCATTTACTACCCAATGAGAGTGCCTCCCTAAAGGCTTCATGATGCTGTGGGTGGCTCTGGGGCATGTCCCTTTTGTAGATGGGATGCCTAGTACAGAGGTAGCACAAGTCTCTGTGACCAATTCTGACCACTACTCCCACCAATACTGGGGCTTCAGGAGGTTGGCCCAGGTAGGAGGACATCTGATGGGTGTGGGTCTTTGGATAGTGCCCAACCTGATGTTGCCCCAGATGGCTATCTGGGGCTATTGGAGTGCCTTTAACAGGAACACAAGAAGAGCCCTGCTGGATCAGGCCAAGGGCCCATCTAGTCCAGTTTCCTGTATCTCACAGTGGTCTCTCACCAGATGCCTCGGGGAGTATAGTAGCAAGACAACAAGATACCTGTATCCTGTTGTCACTCCCTTGCACCTGGCACAGAAAACCTACTTCTAAAACTAGGAGGTTTGATCTGCGGATGTTAGCAAGTGATAATCCTGATCTCCATGCTAAGAAAAGCTCCAGTCCCTTATTTCTGCACATCGAGCCATTTTTAAAAGACACATCAACAGACCAGGCCTTTATTCTCATCAGTTGGCAGCCATGCATATGGAAGATAATTCCAATTGCCACATGCCAATTCTGTAAATTAAGAACTGACATGTAATTTGGAGTAAAACCTTGGACTTTAAAGCTAGGTAATATATGTATCACACATGCCTACACCATATATTACAGATCCAGGTCTTGGTTATTTAAAGACTCCTAATTTTAAATATGCCTTTTGGACTTTATTTAGCTATGCAAGATATCACCATATTCAGTTTTTTTTATAATAAACATGTCTAGTCAAAGAAAGCATTAATGAAGCAATTCCCCAAATAAAACAGTCCATCATATCTGAGTTGCAGCAGAGAGAAAGTGTGGTCTTTGTAGTTTAATCAAGATCACAAGACTTGTTTTGAGCGTCTGTCATCTTTAATTTTACGGCACTTCATTTCAGAGTGGGACTGCCAGGGTCACATGCAATTAAAACACAGGCAAGATTTGTCTTGTGAAATCTTCACATAAAAAGTAATGTGTTACTCTATTTTAACTTTTCTACTGAACTCTGTGAACTCACTAATTACTTTTCCCCCCTCTTGTCACCTTTTTGATATGACATGGATTTTAAAGAAGAGAGAAGTTTGGAAGATTTTTTTTTCCTCTCCCCCAAATCATGCATACGATTGAGGATAACAAAATTAAACCCAAGAAAAAAGGCACCGTATATTAGAAAAAGCTGCGCATTATGGCTACACTTACAAAGGGACTGATGGATCAAATCCAAGGAAATAACCATTAATCTGTTTAACTAGGGCAGGTAGAAGTGCAATAGCAAACGGAGGGTTTTATTGAGGCCAATCACACGAACATTTGCTTCGTCTCCGGGGAAGAGAAGGGGAAAGAGACTTCAGTGTGGTGGACCATGAAAAGCGATAAAGGCCAGTGCCTATGTGCTTCCTTTATAGCCAAGCTCAGTTGTTGCATCGTGAGGATCAGTAAATTGCAAAGACCCTTATTAACCTTATTGATAAGGAGCTTAAGGAAGTTCCATTCAGTTCCCAATGTGTGCTTCTTTTTGTTCTCCTGGCCTTCTCAGTATGCAGTCCTGCTCTCTTTGTACGGAAAACCTTTATGTTGCACCTCAACTTTCGCTGTAACTATTATTATGCTCATTTTGGTGGAGGGGCACATGGGAACCGTAGAGCAAAACAGGGGAGGAGCATACCGGGGGCCATGGCCTATATCCATGTGCTTGAGACACCTGGAGAATGACTGGGAAAAAACCACACTCCCCCAGAACCTTTTATATATATCCCTCCTCTTTCCATGCAGCTGGAGTGCGTGGGGATCAGAGGATTATTTTTGATACCTGTCGCAAAGAGTTATGTCTACTCTGATTTCCAGTCCTGCTTATTAATTAACCTTATTGTATACAGGAAGCACTTGCTTTAATACCTGCATTCTTTTGGTAATGCCCATTAAAACGAAACTGAGTGTGAAAAATTTGGTTAGCAATTTGCCTGTTTGAAGTCAGTTTTGAGTTTCCAGTCCTGGTGACTGTGACCTTAAAACTGATTGCTATAAAAGTGGGGGGGGGAGAGAGGAGGGGAACTACTCACTGTAATAGAAATAGAAATCAACTTGAATAGAAAGAACTGAAATGTTCTATCCATGTACCTGGATTTTGCTGAGGCCCATGTTGTACAGAGTCTCTCTGCTGCACTTCCTTATGTTTTCACAGGCTTCCTCCATTTCTAGGTCACCCTCTTCCCAGCCAAGCACATATGTTCTTGTGTGCTCTTCTAAAGAGCTCTCTCCCTTTCTTTGAGGTAGTGTGACTAGAAGAACTTGATGGTAAAATATAGCAGAAGCACATAAACATTTAATTCACAGTGACAAAAACAAAATACATTAAGGAACACGTGGAAAGGATGTTTGAAGAAAACTCAAAGGCCAGCTTTAAGCTCCAGGAGACACAAAGGAAGTGAAAATGGAATGCAAACTGCTTCAAAGGGGTCGGATGAGGTAGCGGCTACTGCATATTTTAAAGGTATGTGCCTTGTGGCCCCAATCTGTTTGCAGGATATGATGGCGGATCTCACACTCTGCCATAGTAGCCTGTGGGCCGCTGGGGCAGCAGACACTCCACACAGCTGCCACCAGCGCAAAGGCCAGGAGGCTGTGTGAAGGCAACAGAGGCCTGCAGAACCTCTGCCATTGCCGGTAAGTTGGTAGGGGAGCCCACTTGCCGTGCACACCTGTGACATCACAAGCCCCGTTCCTTTGGGGACGGGGCATCACTTTCGCGCGGCGACAGCGGCAAAACGGCAGCACGAACGTCCCTCCCGGGGGGTTTTCAGGGCTGTTTTTGGCCTAAAAAGGCCCTTTGAGGGTGCATGGGAGGGGGGGTGTATGAAGGCCGGTGGGGTGCACGAGCCGGCACCACTTACCCGGCCTTCGTTCATCGTGCCTCTCTGTCCCTGGCCTCTGTCTCTGGGCGGCATCTCTGGCCTTGCCTACTCGCTGGCCAGAGTTGTCCCTAGAGGGGCTGCACCTGCGCAATTAGTGCAGAGCCTCTCTAGCCCCTAGTCTCGCTGGCTGGAGGACTAGAGGTCCTCCACAAGTGGTGCCGGCTCGTGCACACAGTATCCGTATCCGCAAACTGTACTCGTTATCTGCGATCCCATATGGGCCATTGTTCCCATGGTGTTTACTCAGCTTCTTTTTGTGGGTCTCCACGTTGCTCTGGGAGCAAATTTCCCTGCCTTGCTGCATTTACTGTAAAAGGTAATCTGTTTCTTCTGGAGTTACTGTGTGTGTGTTTTCTATTGAATGCCATTTGCAACACAATGGGAATGCTTTGTGCTCTCTCTGTGTGCTTCCGGGATACTGTACAATATCTTTTATATTTGCATAATGTTGTTAGGAAGGAATAATTAATTTGCTAGAGTTAGGAATTGTTCCATAACGAAGAGCCAATGTGGTATACTGAATGCTGCCCCCGCTATCAACCCAGCCCATAGACCTCAAGGTAAGATTCAGGTTCACAGTGTTCATATAGTGTATGGCGAAGACGGTCCCCTGGAACTTAACTCCATTTCTCCCATAGGCTCAGTGATCAGTATCCGCTAATTTGGTATCCAGGAACCTAACTCTAGTGGATAATGACAACTGAGTGTGTGGACATTTCTAGCAGTGCTCTTCAGGCCGCTATCTCTACACTGGCTAAAGTGCCTGGATTGAAACCAACTTCAGTTAGGACGCATCCATATATGAGATGTCTGTGTTCCTGGAACCTTGGCATTTGACCTGAGAAAAGAACGCATCACCGCATTGTTTTTCACCATCTTTGCCAGTGTGAATGTCACCCTAAACCATGTCAATTCCATTTCCATTCTCCTCCTATGATGACACTTCAGGACTGGCAGGTGGGCTATCGAAGGATCAGTGAAACTGTGCATTGGGTTCCTGTGGATTTTGAGAAGCAGATTTGCTGAATTAGCAACGTCACAGTCCCCTCCCTTAAAACACACACACACACACACACACACACACACACACACACACACACACACACACACACACACACACACACCTTACATTGACGTGCTCCTAGCGAGGTTGCTGAGTGGCTCTGTGGGCACTACAACCAAGGTGGGTCAGCTCCCCCTCCCCGTCAGGTGCAGTTCTCATACTGCGTTAAACAAGCTGTTTGTGCACATAATCTCTCATTGTTCCCTCCCGCGCTTAATCCCATTGCCAGTGTCCACTGAATCCCTATTACGAAAAAGAAATATTATAGAACCTGAATATCTCTGTTAAGGTCCATTGGAAAATATCCGTTTAACTCTGTAAGGTTGATTTTTCTTTTCCCCAATATCCTTCTGAACTACTAGAAATTTTAATTTTCACAACGCTATGGCAAATTGTCCTCCTTTTTGCGCACAGCTGTCTCAGTATTCTTATAATTTGAATGATTCAAGATCACTGGCAGCGTGAATCCCAGCATGCCCCCCATGCCTGCCTCTTTTTCAATTATATCTAAGAGGAAGACTGCTGGAGACCCATTTTTTTCATCTTGCAGAGGACCCCAAAAGTGCCCGTTCTCATTTCAATATAATATGAAATGGTATGTTAAAGTAGATGTTAACAGGACGCTGAAAGATATGATCCATGGAGAGAAGATAATACATTACAGTGCAGGATAGAAATTTTATTAATGCACTTTTTATGGAAGCAGAATGAGCACCACAAGTAGAGATGCTATGCTTTTGTATTTAAAACCCGTGAAGGCTATTTAATATCTTATACATGCTATTTACACACCTGTGCATTGAGCATAGTATTTGCACTGGTTTTGAAAGAAAAATCATGCATGTGGGATTTCACATTTTGATATGGATGTCAAGGATAAGGAGAGAATGAATGGAAAAGACATGGGGCAGTTTATATGCCACCTGAGCCACGTGTGTGTAAAAAGTAAAGGTTCCCCTCACTCGAAAGCTAGTCGTTACCGACTCTAGGGACGGTGCTCATCTCAATTTCAAAGCCGAAGAGCCAGCACTGTCCGAAGACGCTTCCGTGGTCATGTGGCCGGCATGACTCAATGCCGAGGCGCATGGAACGCTGTTACCTTCTCGCCGAGGCAGTACCTATTAATCTACTTGCAATTTCTTGCTTTTGAACTGCTAGGTTGACAGGAGCTGGGGCCGAAGACGGTAGCTCACACCGTCATGCAGCACTCAGGTCTCGAACTGCTGTCCTGCCTATCTTCCGGTCTGCAGTTCAGCATCTTATAACCACTAAGCCATCACAGCTCCTAAGTGTGTGTACTGAGGAGCAAGTCTCCGTCACTCTTATACACACTTACCTGGAAGTAAGCCTCATATTGAACAACGTGAGATTTACTTAGGAATAAACTTGCAAAGGCTCAGGCTGCAGCTCTCATACACATGTACTGACCATTTAGTGGCAGTTACTTCTGAGTAAACATGAATACGTTTGGCTGCATGACTTTCAACAGTAAATAATTACCATGAACATGGGTGCCAGTAGCAGGCATAGCATGGCAGTTCCTAAGTCAAGAACTCAGAGACTGTTGAGCAGTCCTCCATTGATCCCTGCCACCGTCGTCTTGAAATGGGAGTTACTGCCTGCAAGTACTGTAACATCTTTTGCTTGGAAGCCCCTAATGTACTGAAAGTAGCTATTATTTTATAGTAGAAAGGGAACATGCTTGGTATGAGAGAGAGAGAGCAATGGCGTTGTCTGATATGGGGCGGGGGGGCGAGGCCCCCAGGGTGTAGGGCGCTGAGGCCTGGGGCGCGCGGACCTCCTTAGGTTTAATTTTCGAAACGTTTTTTAACCTTTTTTTTACTGTTTTCCTGGGTTTTTAAGTGTTAACAGGGCGTGTGTGTGTGTGTGTGTGTGTGTGTGTGTGTGTGTGTGCTTCCCCCCCCCCCACTTAGCTTGAATATGGGAAGCTTCCAGCGACTATCTTCTGCCTGCACCGGGCACATCTTCTCCCTGCACCCGGGCGCTAACTCAGTAAAGCCCCCAGCAGCGCTTTCCAGAGTTTGCACAGGCGCAGAACGTCGACTGGAAATGTCATCGTTCCGCGCTTGCGTGAACTGTGGAAGACTTGCGCATGCGCAGAACGACGAAGTTTCCAATCGATGTTCTGCGGCTGCGCAAACTCTGAAAAGCGCTGCTGGGCGCTTTACGGAATTCGCGCCGGGCACAGGGAGAAGATCGTCGCTGGAAGCTTCCCATATTCAAGATAAGTGGGGGAAAAGCACACATACACAAACACACAGTGCCCCGTTACCACTTAACCCCCCCCCGGAAAACAATAAAACAACAACAACAACAACAAAACGAAAACGAAACCTAACATTTTGACAGTTTTATTGGGGGGCTCCGGGGCCCCCCGCCCCAACCTGTTCTGGGCGCAGCGGCGCCTCTGAGAGAGAGAGAGAGAGAGAGAGAGAGAGAGAGAGAGAGAGAGAGAGAGATGTGTATAGTGTCGCAATATAGGATTAGGAAGAATCCACAAAACAAAACTGGAGCAGTGGAGCCTGCTCTGATTTTCAAAGCTGTCCCAGCACAAGCTCCAGAGTGTGAACTGCTAAAATGGGATTTTTTAAAAGCAAAGCAGTACTGCATTCTGCAAAGCAGTACTCAAAAGTGAAAAAGGCCTTATAGTCAAATGACATCCTCCAATGGCACTGCTCCCTAAGGACCCCAACTAGATATAATCTGGGCCTGACTGTGGCCAACATTTTTGCCTATACTATATAAATTACTATTTTTCCATTAGGCGTGATGCTCAAACTGCAATTTTGTTTGATGAACTTATGTCCACTTCCCAGTGGCTTAATTATTACTGCTCTGGAGTACAATGTGTAAGTCTTGCAGCCAAGTTATGCATGCATCACTTTGAATATTTTAATTAGCAGTAAAGTGGTTCATAAATTTTATAAATACATAATAGTTTCTTCAAGATACCTGTTAGCATCTGTTCTTTTGAGAAACATCCTACTTTCTTACCAATTAAATACATCATAAGTAAAGGTAAAGGTATCCCCTGCTTGGAAGCCAGTTGTGTCCCACTCTAGGGTGCAGTGCTCATCTCCGTTTCTAAGGCCGAAGAGCCAGCGCTGTCCAAAAATGCTTCTGTGGTCATGTGGCCGGCATGACTTAACAGAACGCTGTTTTCTTCCTGCCTCAGTGGTACCTATTTATCTACTTGCAATTTCTTGCTTTCGAACTGCTAGGCTGGCAGGAGCTGGGTCAGGAGACGGGAGCTCACTCCGTCATGCGGCACTCGGATCTCGAACTGCTGTCCTACTGACCTTCCAGTCTGCACGTCAGCATCTTAACCACTAAGCCACCACGGTCCTTAAATACGTCATACAAAGTTAAATAAAATAAATAAATTCACTGCTAAATCTCAGAGACTCCTGACTTGATGGTTCTCAGGTGAACTTATGAGAAGCATCTGTAGCTTACTTCTTATTTTTAGGGACTCTGGTATTGAACATATAATGCTTCACCCTTATACTGCCAGACCATTGATTCATGTTCTCTGATCTGCGGCATCTCTCCATGGTCTTAGTATGGGGTCTGAGATCCTCTTCATTCACAGGATTCAACCTGTGATTTTCTATACACAAACCATGCACTCTGTCATTGAGTCATGGCAACTTGAAGATTGAAATGATAATAAACAAAGGCTGTTTAAATGTCTGCATTGCATTGAAATGTTGCAGTGGAGAGGGTGTGTACTCATTGCTTTTGCCTTGATCTAGGTCAGCAATCTACAGCCCGCGGGCCAGTTCTGGCCTGCCACCCAAAGTTATCTGGCCCGCGTGGAGCTCGGCTTGGGAGGATGCCCAATTTGCTGCGTCCAACAGGGCATGGCAGTGATGCATGGTAGTGCCCCTGCCTGTGCTACGTGGCACAGGGACTCCGCAAACCTGGGCAGGCAGCTCTGCCATGCCATGTCCAGCACTCGGCAACTTGAGCATGAGGCTTCGCCTCCCAAGCCGAGCTCCACACAGTTGCTTCCAGGAGCTTGGCAACCTGCAAGCTTGGCGATGACGTGATGATGTTCGGCTCCTTTGCCCGAAAAGGTTGCTGACCCTGATCTAGCGCTTCCAAATATCTGCAAGGAGCCCTGCTTCATAGAAGCAGCAGATATAGAATATGTGTGCAAAGGAATGTACACGTAAAGAATAACTTTAATTAGACAGTACTTTAGACTTTCATTGGTCTGTGTGCATAGTACCTCTTTGATACCCAAAATAATTTGCTGGACCAGAGTAATTGACTCCAAAACAAGCTTATATGAGAAATAAGACAGAAAACCATTTATTAATAAAACATTCATTATGCCACAGGATAAGAGATCCTTTATTGTTTAGCTAGCTCATTTATTGTTGATGTCTCTCTCACTCAACGAAACATATACGATCACACCACTGAATATGCACAGAACCTCTAAAGACCTTTTACATTTTTAATAAGTTGTTTTTTTACTAGTGCAAGGGAAAAAATTGCATGCTGGTATTATACCATAGAGTGCTGTGGTTTTGGAAAGAAAAACTCACTGGGAATTGTAGCTAAAAACGGAGTACGTTTTTGGAGATAACATGTAGCTAAATTCCGTTGAAGGTGCTTTTCAGTATATTTTAAACTGAAAGTAATTGCATTATTTTTCAGTATCCGCATTCAAGGAAAAACAAAATAGATGGAGGGAGGCTACATGCGTGCTTGGATTCAGGATTGTCTGTTTCCCTATCAAACGGATGACGCTGGTCAGTTCTGGGGGGAGAAGAAACAGAAATGCAGCAGGACATGATCCCAGCACTCTTTACCTCCCTACATGTGTTGCCTGTCCTCCCTTTTGGTTTGCTCTGTTAGAACCCAATCCTATTATTGTGCTGCACTGCCAGAACATGCGTTCTAGCAGTGCAGCCTGATTTATGGTGTTCACACTATAATGTGCTACCGGGCCACTGGCAGAAATGGTGAGCGGTGCCAGCCGCAAGGCAGCAGCCGTCCTGGATCCCCAGGTGCTGATAAGTCAGTGGCGGGGGCGGGTTGTGGGTGGAGGGGGGAGAAATGAGGCATTTGGGGAAGGAACTGGGGGGCACGTCAGGGGAGAGATGGGGTGGATCTGGCAGCAGTCACGCATACCAAATCTTATCCTTTTTTAAAAAAAAACTCACCCCTTTTCTTTCCTTGGACATATGCCACCAAAATAGGTGGCATATGTATGAGGAGACCCACAGGTGGCCTGAGGGCTTGCATGAAGTAAATGTTTTGTACTTCCTGTTTACCTTCAGGTCGCAACACCCCCCCCCCCAACATAGCGTGCACCGTTTTGGTGTAGCTGCATATAGCATGGCAGGGGATAGGATTGGGCTCGGAGAGACTGTAGTAAGACAAACTGTGGCCCATCCAGACCCTTGGGCTCCTTAAGGTCCTTACCCCACTTCCTTTAGCTTTCTCCCTTGGGTCTTTTCCACTAATTGGGAGACAAGCAATGGAATAATGATATGGAACAAATCAAGTAAATTATCCTGAGCTTTACACTTCCTTTCCACAGCTTCGTACAATGGAGCAAAAATGTGAAGAGAACTTAGCCCTCTGTTTTCAACTGCAGAATGGGCTTGAACTATTGTTTTTGTCACTGTCTCTGAAACGGGTTCATTCTTTCCTGAAAGCAAGGAAACTTGACTGCTTTACCAGGATGACGGAGGGAACAACATTTACATGAAATGACTGTAAGGCAGTGCCTTGTAAAAATGGAGTGATGATTCCAATCCACGTTCCTGGTTACCATAGTAGACCTGGGGTACCGCATATGTATGCGATCAGCAAGATAAGTAAGTGATCTTAAGGAAGCTTCAGGTTATAACAGGGACGTGTTCTTCCTTGATATCAATAAGCTTTGGAACATAGAAGGATTTCACGTAGAAAGGTAATAAGTTACACTTGCTAGAGCAGGATTAAAAATGTATGAGATATAAACCTTCCTTCATGCTTAAGGCTACTACATGTTGAGACAAGATTATCATGTGACTGGAGCCTGGATGAAACACCCCCATTGGGTACTTGATGAAGAATCACACCTTTGCATCAAGACAGTGTTTTTTGCATAGGGGGAAAAGAGGCCGACAGGAGCGTTAAGTCATGTGGCTTTTCTCAAGGAGCCACTTGTGCTCTCGATGGCTGCAAAGATAACATGCTTCACTACACAGTACAATACTAATCATATGTACTATCATAACACTACTAGACCAAATAGCAATCCTAACTATAATATCACATATTTAATTAGGACAGGGATGTAAACTGCTACTTTTGTCTCATTAGCGGAACTGTAGGCTCAATCCTGCCTGCAGTTATCTAAGCAACTCCCAATGACTAATGAGAAGAGGAGAAGAGGAGCAAGTTCAAGGACTGGCTTTTTATGAGTGCAAAGAAAAAACATACACACCATTTTCGCACGAAATTGACGGCAATATTTTTGCATATGTAGGCCATTTATAAAACTGCCCATCATCCATTAGCTTTCGGCCTCATATATTTAGCTTAGTGCACAACATAAACATGAGATTGTGGCATCGGCTTCAAAGTATATTTGGTCACCTGGAAACAGAGTCAGCACAGTGTAGTTTCTCCTTGCATTAGGCCACGAGGAAGGCACGTCGGTATGGTGAGTGGTATAATGCCCTCCCTCCACCTTGGAGGGAATCCTGGTTGGATGCAGCTGGTGGCATGAACCTTTCCCAGTTGTGTCCACCAGGGTACCGGGTAGTGCAGCAGCCGCGGCTACAGGGGCGAGGGGGTGGTGTTGCTCTGGTCTATCGGGACTACATCTCCCTCACCGGATACCCTGTCCCACAGTGTGATGGGTTTGAGTGTCTCCGCATCGCACTACAGGGGCGAGACAGGATTGGGTTGCTGCTAGTGTACCGTCCACCTGGTTGCTCATCAGTTTTCCTACCTAAGCTGACCAGGGTGATCTCGACGGTGGCATTGGAGTCCCCACGCCTGTTAGTGCTAGGGGACTTCAATGTTCATGCTGAGGCCCCTGAGACAGCGGCGGCTCAGGACTTCATGGCCGCCATGGCAACCATGAGCCTGTTTCAGTGGATCACGGCCCCAACGCATGGTGCGGGGTACACATTGGACTTGGTGTTCACTGCTGGGTATGGGGAAGGTGATCTGCCCATGGAGGAGATTAAGATCACTCCTCTGTCTTGGACGGATCACTATCTGGTGAGCTTTAGACTGGCAATGTTTAATCACCCCTGTAGAGCTGGGACACCGAATTTTATGGTCCGCCCCCGGAGACTGATGGATCCGGATGGTTTCCTGAGGGCTCTGGGGGATTTCCCAGTTTCCCGGGTTAGTGATTCATCTGATGCTCTGGCTGCCCTGTGGTATGGGGAGGCAGCTAGAGCATTGGATCAGATCGCTCCCGAACGGCCATGGCCTTGTTGTCGAGCCAAGGTGGCTCCTTGGTTCACTGAGGAGCTGCGGGCAATGAAACGACTGGGCCGACGCCTAGAGCGACGGTGGAGGAAAACTTGTGATGAATCTGACAGAACATGGGCTAGAGCCCATTTCAGGGCCTACTCTGTGGCGGTGATGGCAGCGAAGAAGGCGTTTTTCTCTGCCACCATTGCATCTGCGAGTATATTTTTTAAATAAATAAATAAATACATCGGTTTAGTGAGCAGAAGCCTTCACTTTTATGCCTGCCTGTCTTCTAGGACACAGGCACAGAAGTCTTCTGCCATGAAATGTCATGCCACTACAACCCTTTCTTTGGTAGTTTGTGGTCTGCAATGACACTTATGAAAGGAGGCCAGGGCAGTGGCCTTCTCTCTTGTGTTTCAGATCACTTATTATGAGCACTTCAACAATATCTGCCTCTCTGGCCAATTCGTAGTTTATACACACTGTTGTTATAATAGTCAAGCCTATGCACTAGCTGTGCATATGAAATAAATTCAGGACTATATACTAGATGTGCCCTACAAATAATCCTTGCCATGTGCTGAAAATGTTGCTATAATTATTATGAGGCATAGCAACAATTTAAAAAAACCACCAGTTGCCATTTCTGTTATATAAAAAACCCACACATTTGTTTTTCGCAATTTAACCCTGAATATCTCCCAGAACAAGACGTTGGACCTTGCCTACACTTGTGCTCCCCCTCTACTACTGCAGCCTGAAACAGTGCCTGTCTGCAGTGGGTTATTGAACATCAGCGGTTCTGGATGGTGTCCCGTGATACAAAAATGGCTCCCCACATGGACCGGGCTGCAGGTGGTTGCATTTAAAGCAGCCACCACACAGCTGCTTGGTTGTGTAAAATGGACCTTCACAGGCATGAGAACTACTGCTCCATGTATAACCATGCAAGGAAAAAAAAGAAGGAAACGGCCACTCTAACCAACTTTATTTATGTGTACTAAATTGTGTTAAGGACTATGCAAAGTGTTCACACATACGGGTCATTAGATGACAGTTTTTTCTTTCCAACTTCCACATTGGAACAGCACGCTTCCTCCCGGGCTGGGTTTTCTCAACAATGCTGTGATTCTCCTGGGTCATCATCTTTTAAATTTTGGTCTTCCAAAATGACAATGGATTCACCTTACAACAAGGAGCCCTTCCATGTGGAGGATACACAAGGTTGTCACATTACTCTTTCAGTATCTGACTAAGGGCGCAATCCTGGAGAACGTTAAAACACTTAAAGCACGTTCGTGACTACTTCAGAATAAGTAGTAGCCGTCGCCTCACTCCGTCGCCGGACCAGGACGCGGCTGCTGGTGAAAGGTAAGAGCTCCTGCCGGCGGCTGCATGGGCAGTCTGGCGGGCGAGGGAGGGGGGCCATTGGCCTAGCCAGCCCGGGAGGGGGGTGGGGGATGGCGTCTGCCATATCCCCCGTACCTGCTGGGCCGGCTAGGCCGTTACACAGCCTCCTTTTCTTCTGCCAGTTATTTAGCTGGTGAAAATCCAAGGAGCCCTATTGGGCCGGACCTGGTTTACACCTGGGGAAGGGGACGAACGTCCCCTTCCCCGAGTAGAACTCCGGGTCACCATCGGACGGGCAACCCAGGCTCAGGATCCAGTGGACGGCCCTGGGCCGCCGGCTAGATCTTTACACAGGATTGCGCTGATAGATACTGTAGTTCTACTGGTATGGACAAATATTCCAGACCCTTATGTCCAAGTCTATTCAAGTTTATGTATTTCTGGAAATCTACATCAGTGGCTGGATGTGCAATTCTTGCACATGCTTCTTGGGCAAAATAAAATGTAGTTGGATGTGCAACATCTTGCAGAAGCTTAGAAATTAGGGTACAAAAGCTGGAAAGGGCAAAGCTGAAACTGACCAAGTTTTTCCCATCTCTGCACTAAGCCTGGTTGAGCTCCTTGTAGGGTCGATATGAAATTGACAAGGAGTTTAAAGTACTGTATCTGAGACACCCTGTGACATTTTCGTGGGTATTTAATACAGATGGGCCCCCATATCCGCTGGGGATATGTACCAGGCCCCTCCGTGGATACTTGAAACCGTGGATAAGAGCGAACACCCCCTCCATGGTTTCCTGTGGGGCCCCCCACTCTGCCTCCCCTGCAGGCAGGCATGCTTCCCCCCCAGCTCTTATTTTTCTTTCAGCAAGCTTTGTTTCTTCCTTAAAACAAACAGAGAAGCAGCCTCCATTGCAGGCAAGTAGAACGAGACTAAGTCCTAGAGAGGCTCTGCAAGGTTTCTGTTAACCTTGCAGAGCCTCTCTAGGACTTAGTCTTGTTCTGCTTGCCTGTAATAAGCAGCCAGAGGCTGCTTCTCCTGTTTGTTTAAGGAAGAAACGAAGCTTACTGGGAAAAAAGTAAAAGCCTGGGGGGGGGTCCCCACGCTCTGTGGATAACTGAAACCGTGGTTAGCGAATCAGTGGATATGGGGGCCCACCTGTACTATGGGATGCAGGAACATAGAAACATAACAGAAATAAAAGGATAAGTTCTGTGCATTATTGATGTTATGTATACGTTTTTCAAGGCATTGGGTTAGACCGGAGAATCAAGTTATTCATCCACCGCTCAGGCTAACTCCAAACCTGTTTAAAAGGTTATCCCATGCAATGCCTTTCAAAAAACAACTTTTTTAAAATCTCCTCTTTATTCATTCTGCATTTGTCAAACCTTCATATTGAGATCTGCATGTATGATAATTTGGACAATTCTTATGCTTCAGGCTTCTTTTCTCAACCAGACAACATATACAGCAGCTCTTGCTGTGAAATGATACATAAATTTCCTTGGGATTGTCTACGAGTATCTTTGAGAAAGTACCAAATATATCAAATACATCTCTCTCTCTCTCTCTCTCTCTCTCTCTCTCACACACACACACACACACACACACACACAGACACACACAAACACACACACACACACACACACACACACAAACGCATGGACGTGCGCGCGCACTTACTTTCTGATTAAATTCAAAGGAAATTTGTTTATGAGCCCAATCCTATTCTTTCCCCCCTGCTGACGCAGCCATGCCATGGAAGCTTGTGCTGCATCCTGCCGGGAAGGGGGCAGATTGGGAGGCTTGGGAGAGGTAAGGGAAAATATTTCCCCTTACTTCCCTGTAAGCCCCTCAACTGGCAATGGATCTCCTCAGACCTCTGCCAACTCCTTAGCTGGTGTAGGTCCGAGGAGAGAAAGGGGGCATGCTGGTTGCTAGCGGAAAGGATATTATCCAGCGCAAGTCACCCATGCAGGGTGCCCTCCTGCCTCTGTTATGCACCCCGATCCCCCAACCCCATTCCACCATCTCCATGACCTACCTGCTTTGGCGGGTGGAATGGAATGCCACTAAGCTGCCTGCCCATAGTGAGCTATTAAATCCTTTTTTATTTGGACACAATGAGAAACATGCTAAGTTACTGAGCTTAGTAACTAGTGTTTAGTTATTGAGTATCTGCAAATGCACTGATATAATGAACAAACTCCCCTTCCCAATATAGGGGTTTATAGTCACAACAAGATGCTACTAAGGAACCAGATTCATGTTCTTTTCTAGCTGTTATTCTTAAGCAAATGTGAATATTGCTCATGATGGAGCTTTGGTAAAGGAGACAATATTTATATTTGGGAATAAAAGTTGAACTCAGTTAACTGAGGACAGACAAGTTCTACGAAGTATTACACCAGTTTGCAAGGCGCGGTGCAAGGCACCTTGCACCACTTACGGTGCCACACCCCCTCCAGCAATGCCACTGAAGCACACCCAGGATGGATACGTCCCAGTTCTGTACATGAGGATCCCTATGTTTTACTACTTTTTTCTTTAATTGTCGTGACTGGCTACTGTTAGCTTCTTTTTCTTCATCCTTGCTGTTTCAGTAGTAAGGTTGTGGCTGGTTTAGCCGCATCCTAGTTATTTTTCACTTGTGGCTCCTGCATATTTTACCCATTCATCCTAGAGCTTGTACTTATTTAATGAAGCATTATCGTCCTTACACATTTGTTTTCCTCAGTGATCATTTTAAGGCCCAACCTCAACTGCTAAACAACATAGTTAGTTGTAAAATGATGTTGAACAATGGCATTGTAATTCCTGGCTATTAGACTGGATACTTGAGACATATCTCTCACACACAGCAGATTTATCCATTAATCCTATATTTGGGGCTTTAAAAAAATGCTCTAAATATTTGCTTCTAGATCTGTATTTTCAAACATTTTATTTGCATGGTTTATTTTTCAGTTTATGAACAAATCGATAACCAGGCAGACTCTTTTACCACACTGGATTAGTTTTATTTATTCTCTTTGAACTTGATTAAAACGCTGTCAAACATAAGTCTACATTTTATCTGCGAAATACTTTTACAAAACAGGGTTGGGGAAGTGTATAGCTGGAAACATACATTTCAGAATAAAACAATATTTGATATATTCTAGACAGTTACCCTTTTGTTTATCCATGACAACTGAAACTAACCATCAAATGTATAAATTGATTCAAGTCCAGCCAAGTAATCCTAAGGGCACATGAAAAGGCTTTTTAAAAAAGTTCTTTCTCGATGAATTTAATGCAGTTCACCAATAAAGCATCTTCAGGAGCATAATACAAAATTCGACAAAACATGACATCGCCAGGGAAAGAGCAAAGCCTTATAAAGTGATGGAGATGCAAAATGGATGTTGCATTTAAAATGAGTACTGTACTGTAGTTGGGCAACTGAAGCATTGCTGTCACAGCGTTTAATATGATGAGCTTCCAGAATGGATTTTGTCCTTAAGTTTTCTTAACAGAATCCTGACAATGCTTCAAGCTGTTTATAGCAGATTGAGATTGAATGTTTTCTTTTTCTTTTTTAGGGCTAAATCAGTGGCAGCATGTGATCCTTAGACTTTTCCTCAAAGAGAAAGTACTACTCATCATGTTCACCGCATTTTCGGCACAATAACAGGTACATGCACTAAAAATTGTTTGAAGTGATAGAATATATCACAATATCAATGTAATTGTTCCAAAACTTAGTTTGAAGCCAGGAACCTCCAACCCTGTTGGTGTGGGAGTGCCATTGCATATGCCTCCTCAAAGCAATATTTCACCTGGATGTGGCCATATGGTGAAATCTCAGCTCATGAATCTCAAGGCACAAAAAACGCCAAAGCTCTGGAGTGTGCTGGCGGGCTGACTCATGCAAAGGGTTAATGCTGAATACATATAAACAAATGTTGACAATATATTTTTATTCCAATGTTTGGAAATTTAAAGACAAAATCATCGTTAAGTTTTCACAAACTGAGGCATCTGTCACTAGAAGGAAGAAGAAATATTTCGGAAAGATGTTTACAGAAATGTAAAAATATTAGATATCAAGACAGATGTGAACGCAGTCAATAACATTCCCTGTCTGTCAGTCTTCTTCAGAGCCGAAGATTGTGGTGTATTCGCTGAGTACTAGTTCAACTATCTGGTTTTGATAAACCATGTAGACTGCCATGGCGCCTGTCTCTTTTTCAGGGCGAAGAAGTGTGGGTCCAAAGACAATTCCTAAACTCTGAGGTGACATAAGGTTCATTTTCCCCTTGGATGCTATCCTGTGCGCAAAGAGAACAAATTGGTTAAAAAAATTGAAGCCACTGAAGAGTGGGCGCAAAAAGGCAATACAGTATACATATATCCAAATAAATATGTACCGTATTTATTGGCGTATAAGACGCACTTTTTTGTCTAAATTTGTGACCCAAAATAGTAGGGTGCGTCATACGCCAATACTAAAAAAATCCCTCCCCCGCCCGTTTTAAAGCATTTTTGGGCTTACCGGGGTTTTTTCCGGAGCAGGAGAGCTCCCTTGTGCTTTCTTCCCTGGCTAATCTATCCGATCTACAGCTGTTTGTCTGGTTTAATTTATGCACGAGCTTGAGTTGAGCTTCTCAGCAGCCAGCATAGGGCGCTGTGCTCAGTTCAGTTCAGCTGAGCTGCAGAAGGCCTTTCCTCCAATGCTGAATCAGCTTTGGTAAGCTTCTGAACTGGGCCTAGTTGGGGAGGCTTTGGAAACTGTGCTTAGGTTAGGTTAGGTTAGGTGGGGTGGGGGAAAAGAGTTGGGGTGGGGGAAAAGTGTTCTGCTGAGCTGCAGAGGGCGTGGTCTTCCCAGCTCTCCTCGGAAGGGTAAGCTTCTGAACTGGGCCAAGTTGGGAGGCTTTGGAAACTTTGCATAGGTGGGGTGGGGTAAGGGTTGAGTCTGGGTTTTTTTTTGGTACTTTTATGTTTTTTACTTTGGAAATTGTGCATGGATGGGGTGGGGTGGGGTGAAAGAGTTTAGTCTGGGGTTTTTTTGTACTTGGAGTAAATGTTTTTTTACTTTGGAACCTACATGGGTGGGTTGGGGGGAAAAGAGTTGAGTCTGGGGTTTGTTTGTTTTTTGTACTTGTACATTTATGTTCTGGTGCATTTTGTTCATGTGTCTTATTGCTGTGTGTTTTAAAAGAGATCCTGGTATTTTTGTGCAATTTATGTAAATTAGCTAATTAAGCAGCCAAGCAGTAAGTGGCCAAGTGGCCCAAAAATGCTTTAAATCTGTTTTTCTTGAAACCCAGGGCCAAAAGGAAGGTGCGTCTTATACGCCGATAAATACGGTAGTCATTTTTCTAATTGCAAAAGAAAAGCAGATGCACATTATAGTGTACTGTTCGAGCATGCATGCTGGCACTTTACATGCACAAATCTCTCAGCGCAATCCTGCGCAAACTGTGGCCATAAGGCACTTTTTCGATGAGGGAAGGCCGGCGCAAGGCCAGTCTCCCCTGTTCCACCAACAGGACCGTCACCTGCCTACCAGAGGACCCAGGATCCAGACGATGGGGGGGGGGGGTTCGGGGGCAAAGGGCCATAGGCCCAGCCGACCCGGGAGGGGGTGGGGGACGGCCACGGCCATATCCCGGTCCCTGCCGGGCAACTGGGCCATTACACGGCCTCCTCCGACTTCCACCAGCAATTTCGCTGGCAGAAATCCAAGGAGGCCGAACCCCAAGGAGACTTTCCCCCAAGTGGAAGCCTGCCCGTGGCTGAGCTCAGGATCCGGCGGGTGGCCTGTAAAAATGTAATATTGCTGGTTACGCATGCTACAATTTATATTTTCAGTGCTGGTTGTGCGTTATCTCTAGTCCTCACATAAAGGTTGCAGCAACATGCACAACAGCAACAAGTGATTTACCGCTTCACCTCTGCAGTGAGTTGGGAGATGCCACTTCACTGTGGGGGTAAAACTGATAAGGAGTTAGAAACCTCTTGTCAGTTCTCATCTTTACAGGGAAGAGTCTTAATAATAGACAAAATGAAACCGAAACAAATCATTTAAAAGTTGGCAGTGAATGGTCCAGTTCAGCCTCATGGGGGAGGAAATTCCAAGCCTGGGTGCCACTATTGGAAGGGCCCTGCCACATGTCCTCATAAACTGTACTTCTGGAGTTGGCAGGACATGGAGCAGGGCCTCAGAGAGTGAAAGCGATGTGCAAGCAGGCTTGTGTGGGAGAAGATGGGCCTTCAAGTTGACAGAGGCAGCCAGCGCGGGTGACTTGTGCTGGATGCTATCTTCTCCATTAGGAGCTGGCACGTCCCCTTTGTCTCCTTGGACTTGCGCCAGCTAAGGAGTTGGCACAGGTCCGAGGAGACCCATAGGAAACCATGGCATGGTAAAGTAAGAAGAACTTGCCCTACTTTTCTTTCCCGTCATAACATGGCAACCCCAACCCGCAGAATACAGCTCAAGTCTCCTTGGCGCGGCTGCATCGGTGAGGGGAGGCGAGGGTTAGGCTATAAA
Organism: Plestiodon gilberti rubricaudatus; assembly: GCA_026170595.1. Lineage (NCBI taxonomy): Eukaryota > Metazoa > Chordata > Lepidosauria > Squamata > Scincidae > Plestiodon > Plestiodon gilberti. The sequence goes on from JANXHW010000001.1 coordinate 190,323,088, forward strand.
TCAGGTTGGGATGCATAAAAATGAATCTAGGGTGCAACAGGTCTTTTTTCCAGTTGGATGAGTCCCACAAAAGGCTCTCCGCTGTTCATGAATTAAACTGTTCATTCACACGGAGATCCTACACGAAATACAGAACCCTTAAACACAGATCCTCATCCTGGGTCAGACATGGGTCCATGTAGCTCAGTACTGACTACACTGCCTGAAAACAGTTCTCCTGGGTTTCCTACAAGAGTCTTTCCTGCCTGGAAATGTCAGAGACTGAACTTGGGACCTTCTGCATAACAAAAAAAAAAAACACCAAAAAAAACCAAAACAAAAACATGTATTTTACCACTGAGTTACAGCTCCCTCCATTTCCATGTGGAGATCCATGGAAATGTTTTTTGTGTGCTAGCACTCAGCATGGGTGCCCCTAACTTCTCTACCCTACTTAGAGCACAATCCTGTGTAACCTTGCACCGGTGTAACAGTAGATGCACCAGTGTAACAGCAGATGCACCAGTGCATCTACTGTTACACCGGTGCAAGGTTACACAGGATTGCGCTGTTAGTATACTTGGCTAAAAAGTGTGGACCAGCAGCCCAACTTCAGTGGTTTGAAGACTCTCTATGTAATTTGGTTGCCCCACCATATGTGGAAAGTATACTATTTGGATTCAGACTCTCCACTAGGTGGTGTGATTGCTGGCCATATTCCGCCATTGGCCCTGAGCCATGCCCCTACTGAAGACAGCATAGAGATTCCAAGTGCCTGTGCTTCAAACTGCGTGGTGGAGTTGGCACAGGCCAGGGGTTGGCAATGAGAAGCTTGCTCCGTCTATGGATAGATCACAGCCTTGAATCAGGGTGTGAACACCTGTTTTTTGGGGAATATGTGGTCATTCACCGTTTCCCCTAAGTTGGTTGTTGGGGGAGGGGAGGAGTTTAGGTTTACCTACTGCAGGTGTTTTTACCTGTTGTCACTAAAGTGGCCCAGCTCAACCCAAGCCTCTGCATCTGTGTTTATTGGGGGGGTACACAGGTAATGCGACAGAAGACCATCTGAATGCCCTTATATTTCTACAAGAACCCAGTTAAGGATTGCTCACTGAGCTACATTACTTATCCATGCTGTATAATAGATGAGGAATGTTTTTCGGTGTTTCTCTGCAGACCTCTTAATTGGTAAGCTAATGGACCCAGGGAGGAAGAATTGGGCATACATGGATATATCTCCAACAAAAACGTTAAAAAAAATCCAGAGGAATAGGAACCGATGCCAAATCATACCAAGGCAGAGCCTGGCTTACAACCTTCAGCAGTCTTTTCTAACTGCAGTCGATTCATGAACTGCTTGTAAACTGTATTCTAAACTATGACAGTGACATTCTAATATGTCCGTCATGCATCACTGAATAGCCCCAACTTAGTACAGAGCTTTTTATTTAAAATATGTAAGGGCACTGGACTAGAAAGAGTTTGCTGCGTAAATTGTGTACAACTCACACATAATCCCTAGCAAAGAATGGAGACTATATAGAAGTTTCATGCTGCAGCTACTATTCATTGGTACGCTCTTCTTTCATGGACACTTTACAAACCAATTGATTTGTTTTAATATTTCTTGATGGTTTGTGTGGGGAGAAGTAGCTAAATGGTGTGAGAGAGGGCAGCCCCCTTTTCCGAATTTCCCATTAACCTGCCACACATAACATCTCTCAACTTTAAAAAAAAGAAAAGAAAAATAGTTTTCTCTTACATCCAATCCCATTTTCTGTTTAAAATACACTGTGCTGAAGCGGCAATAAATGGCAAAAGATAAGAGGCATCATCTGTTCCATTCCTTAGAGAAAGGTCTCTATCATATTAATGGGTGGGGTCATGCAGTGAACACTGCCATGTGATGGACTCCTGCCAGTCTTCTGGTTTACCACATTCCCTGAACACAAACGCTCATTTAAGGGTTTTGTGTGTGTGTGTCTGTCATGTATAAATAGGAAGCATTATTGGAGTTCTGTCTCAGGCTTGTAGCCTTGGTGTCCATTACACAAAACACACTCCATATGGCACTAATCAGACAAGCTTAATTATTAGTTACTTAAAATATAACATCTTTATTATAAATGAAATGAAAAAGTCTTAACAAACTATTTTGTACAGTACATCATCCCACTAATCTGGGCTCAGGTTGACCGTTTTGCCAACAGGGAGAAAAACGGCACCCTGTTTTAGTGTTGTTTCTCCTTGCGAATTCTCCAAAGTGACAGTATGATTATTTTTCCCCATTTTGAGTACATATGTGTCTCAGGGAAAAACTGAGAATCCACTCCTCCATTCTTTTGTGTTATAAGTTGCCCACTTCTGGTGTTTTGTTTTGAGATATCCTTGGTTCACATTCATCACCATCATGGAACCTGGTTCCTAGTTCCTGCACACATTTGATGAGGGACAAAAACTCTACATTTCTGCCGTTCCCCTTTCAGGTACGATACATTTTAGTCAGCTACTGTACTTCCCTTTCTTTTGTTAAATCACTCAGATATGGTCCCAATCTCATGTTTTGGTAGATTGCAGGATCGGTAATTAAGACTCAGCTACCAGTTTGATAGCATTCCCCTAATCATCTGAAATCTAAAACAGCCTTACTTGCTGTGATGAATGGAGACTGTTCACCCCCATAGACAAACCCCTGTTGTGTTGCTGGCTTAAATGGACCTGCTTGGGCAGCATCTTCATTTTGAACTCAGCAATTTTCACATCCCCCTGGAAGACTTAACCTTGGATGTGTATTGGCCACACCAGAGTTTCTGGTCGTGGCCCAGGTGAAACAAAGAACCAGGCAGAAACCACTGGCACCCTGCAGGGTTTTGCAGATATCTGCCTTTTGTTCATGGTCATCCACCTAACCATGGCAAAGGGGCTGAACTAGGGTTTCCCATCTGAGCATCCAATCAGAATGGTGGAATCGTAAACCTAATAATCTCAAACAAGAAGCTGGCTAGTTTTAAACCAGTGTGCAAACTATCCCAGGATACACAAAGGTCACCTGCTCATTGCTGTCCGTCCCTCTAGCTCTCCCTGGAGGTGAGCAGGGAAACGTTAACAATGTAAGTGCTTCCTAGGCGGGACTATGTCTAGTTAGATGCATCAGGGTTTTATTGGTTTCCATTTAAGTTCAAGTGCAGGGTATCCCTGTTTTGGTCTTTCCCTTCCTGATGGCAGCAACTACCCCCTATTGTTTTATTGGGAGGCACCCAAGGGTATGTGGGGAGGTCAGGTACATGGGCTGAATGCCTTGTTTTGACCCCACATTTCTGCACAATGAGCTGTGGTGGCAACCTCACCAGATGACCACACTTGCATTCTGCAAAATGGAGCCCACCCTAAGCTTGAATCATGGAAGTGTGCAGCTTGTTCCAACCATTTGAGCAGAAACAGGACACCAAGGCTTTGCCCTACTGGTAGCAAATGAGAAGTCTCATAGCATCATTACATTGAGCAGCAATCATGGGAAAAGTTCTGTTTTCACCTACACTAATTTGTTTTACACTTACAGGAAATCTGAATGACAATCTTTACAAATTATTTCAGTAGCCAATATAGAACTGAGAATTTTGCACCTTTTTATAGAAACGTGCTTAGCAATGTCATTGTATTTTCAGCTGTCCAAAAATAATTTACTCACAATGTAAGTTATCACTCTGGCTGCTCTGTGATTTTTTTTTTGAGAAAAAAAATGTAAAAACAAAAAGCCCTAAAAAAAACAACTCCTTCCACTGTATAACACTTTTTTTTTGCAAGGGAGAAAATCTGAGCTAGAATTTAGAACTTAAAAAGAGAAAAGAAATGCTGGCACTGCTTTTTTTCAAGGCCAAATAGAAATGGCAATGATCCATTTATTGAAGAGTATTTTAGAAGAATCTATAATCCAAGGCAACAGATGTTGGCATATTAAAAAAATAAATAAGCATTATGTTATCTATGCAAGGACCTTCTATCCCACATCCCTTTAAAACCAAAGAATAAGACCCCGAATGACTGGTATGTCCTTACCACTGCACCTCAGGAATCCATCTCAATTTACCTGTGATCAGGCTGACCCAAGACTTTCTGATGTCTGAGGCCAGCATGCCAAATGCTGCCCCCTTACCCGATGATGTGGCAGCCTCTGCTCCTCCTACTTTCCAGTGTTCTAGCTCAGCACTCTCCTCCTCTTCACTCTTCCTCTCTGCCCCCCTCTTCCTTGTCCAATCCAGGGAGTCAAAGGAGGACCAGTGGAGGCAAGGTGGAAAATAGAGATGGGCACCCTCTATCAATCTGCTGCCTAAGGCTTCATGAATGGGCTGGCCCTGCATGGGTCACTTGTAAGCACATGGCATGGGGAACCATTTACGAGTAGCTGTTGTCCAGCACTTTCAGCATATGTTTTAGCAAGTGCCTGAAAAAGAACACCAGCCAATATGTGCTAAAAGTCAAATTCTTGGCTGGGTCTTCCTTGTGAATAAGCCCTTAGTTTTTAACATGAAGTCAACACAGAGTTGTGATGTCCTCACAGGACTCACTGAAGTAACCTGTGGATTGGAACCACCCTGTAGATGACAAAGATGGTAATATGGAACATAAGCTGCCTGTGGCAAGTAATAGTTGGTGACATTTCTCTCTCTCTTAGTACTGAACATTGAAAGAATCTAGAAACTAGCCGGATGCCTGTTATACTGCATACATTACAACAATAACAGCGCAACCCTGTCTAGCAGGTAGCACATATAAGGCACCGCTGCATCCTATGCAGGATTGGGCCTGCAATGGCGCAGCTGGCGGCCTCCTTGGGACATTTGTCCCTTTACCTTGTGTAACACGCCAGCCGCCCCGATGGGGCTACTTGGATGTGTGTGCTGGCACTAGTCCAAGAGCCCTATGTAACGGCGGCCAGGCCCAGAAAGGGGGATAGGAGGCGGCAGCTGACAATCGCTCCCCCTTCCCAGGCTTGACCAATTCCCCCCGAATCACCCCATCCTGCCCTCCCCACGCCCCTCCACTGCCTGGTGGGGACTTACCTTTCTGTGGTGGCGCTGCTCTGCTGGAGGAGCTGCGCAAGCCTCTCTGCCAGTGCTGCTTACTCACCGGGTGCAGCAACCATGCTTTATGGCACATTTGCAACACCCTAGACCGGCAGAGCGGCGCTCCACCAGTCTAAAATGTAGTTAGGATTGGGCTGTAAGTTGTCCATATTTCACAAATTTACAGTTGGGGATATTAGAGGTGAGTTTACTTGGTACAGTGGCACTCAAATATATCTCACAGAACTCACCATCAGTTCTAGTGCTCTACACCTTGACTTTTCTGGGAAACTAATTATAAAAATAAAGTCTTAATTGTTTGCTTATGAGTACAAAATTGATTCAAACAAGTTAAAAAGCAGGTATTAGATCCTTGGCCACAGTTGGTTTTTTGGGGGGAGGATAGAATTTATCCAAGCTTGAAATAAAACCTCTATTGAAATTAAATTTATAATCATGCCAGATAAATGCATTGTAGGCTCAAATATATCCCAGAGGAAACCTATAGTCACAGATTGGCTTTATTCTTTGGACTTCCTATCAATCCTCAAGTTGCTCCTGATGGCTCAAGCTCTGTGTAGGAGCAAGACGTTGTTTTCTTTATTTGGGAATAAGCTCAACATTCATACCTTAACTGCGCCAAATGTACTGGAAAATAACCTGATAATAAGATACATTGCCCTATGAAATGATAATGTTATATAAGTTAATACATTACTAGACCCATCAGCTATTGCAAAACCAAATATACAGATACAGAACATACAAGAACAGATCCACAAATGTCAGACATTATACTAAGAATAAAATATACAATTTAAAATGTAGCTGGAGATCAAACTTGTTCACTGTACTATAAATACATCTATCACTCTAAGCATTCTTTATGCAATCAATTTTCATATTAATCATAGCTGATTTAAAGCAGCATCTGTTTTACCAGGTTCCTTAGACTCTACCTTGGTTAACTACCAAGGCAAGAGATGCCACAGAGGAGGTGTTACGGTCCGGGGAATGCCACTTGTCCCAAACATCTGGGCTCTGCAGCACCCCTCAGCTATGTATGGTGTGAAACTGGTCAAAAATGACCACACTCCTGGGCTAACACCAGCCCAGTAGAGCTGCTACCACCCCCTTCTGCCAATTTGTCATTCGGGGAACCAGAGGAATTACAGGCACACCCGTCCTAGGGAAGGAAAAAGGGCTGCAAGCCACCAAGACTCTCCCTCCTCTGGTACTGGCAAAAGGACAGTTCGAGACTTCCATGGTCAAGGACCGGACTTAGACTGGACCAAGGTTTCCCCCTACCATCAAGCACAATGCATTGTGGGAGTTTATATAGATTTATTAAAGGGAAACAAGATAGAATATAAGAATACAGTTTAGGAATACAGCAAACTGAAAATAACAACGCTAATACTCCTGGCTACAACTTAGCTGGCCTCGCCTCTCAGGAGTATAGCTCCAGAAGCAGAGTTCTAAGAAACCACCATCCCTTAGCTCTGCCACACTAAGCTCAGCAAAATGGGAGGCAACATCCCACCCCACCCAGGGTGATTTCTATACCTTTTGTGCACCTTCTGGAAAGTTCCAACCAATCAAAGGCCTATATTCATGGAAGGGTCTCAAAGATTGATGTAATCTTGAGTCAACACTCTCTCAACACCCTCCCAGCCTGAAAACCACAGCTGATGCCAATTTTTAAGTAGTGGTTCAGGCACTTTGGCCTTGCAGAATCCAAAACATCTTCATGATGTATATATGCTTTTCGTGACAAACACCATCCTGACAGTTAGTTTACTCCCTAGCAACAGGGCCTAGAAAGATCACAGCAGAAGGATGATGCAGGCCTTTTTTACAAGATGGATTCCAAGGCAAAATGGATTCCCACAAAATGGGAACTCAAAATCCTTTATAAGGGGTTTAAAGGGTAACTGATGGGTGGGCAGGCAAAAGTGTAGAGTTCTCTTTATATCCAACCCAAGGCGGAACTCATGTGTGCATGATGTTATTGAAAGTGAACTTTTCTAGTCTGCGAGGTTCATATTACAAATCAAGTAATGTGAACAGTGATACTTATATGTATTCCTAAACACTTTTATTTTTTAATAAGCTCTTAGATTATCACAACGAGAATAAATCACTGAGTTAAAAACTTTAGTCATGTTGGGAAAAAAATTCGTTGTTTAATTAAATATTAAAATGTTAAAACATCAAAATATCACAGCTCTTAACGTTTCGCCACCAACATCTGTGGCATCCTCAGTAGGCAGTAAACATTCTAAGACCAACTGAAAACTTAAACGGTCCCCTGCTTTTAAACGGTCCCCCCCCCCATTTACAGGCTGCTATTCTAAATGGAACTTCCATCACCCAGAAGTGTCTCGCTCTGAGCTAAACAAACTGAGCTAAACAGACAGCTGCTGTAGCCAATGAGAGCTGCACATACTGGCCAATTGGCACCAGTTTCCTTCAATGAGTTATCACATAGTGCTGATTCAGACAGCACTCAGCTTTTCAGGAACAGATCTCAGGTGTTAGCTGAGGCATTATTGCATGTCTGTTTAAGATTCACTGATAGGAATCTGCATAACCCCTTCTGCCTTGCTTAACTATCAATATTGTCCATGCCTAAAATAGCCTCCCGCTTACCCCAAACAAATTCTCAATGGTGCAAGTGCAGCCCACACACATACAGTATCTAGGTAGGTGCTGATTGCAGGGTTCTAATCCACCCAACACCGTTTAGCAAGCATAGGACTGCTTGTGGAAGGGCAAAGCACACACAGAAGCATATTTCTGTGTTCAGACTGCTGTGTTGTAGGATAAAGCTCCAAACAGGAGGACTGAGAATATTACTGATACTTAGCATTTGTATGGCACTTTCTGAGCATGCAAAGTGCTTCATGGGTATTATCTTGATGTCATCCTTACAACAGCCCTGAGTGTAATGGGCAGTTCAATCCTGTCTAGCAGGATGTGGCAGCACACATAAGGTGCCCGCCTCATCCTAACCAGGATTGGGCCTGCCCTGGCACAGCTGGAGGCCTCCTTGGGGTAAAGGGACAAGGACAATATTTGTCCCTTTACCCCGAGTAATGCACCAGCCGCCCGAATGGGGCTACTCGGATGTGCGCCAGCTATTTTGCTGGCACACATTCAAGAGCCCCATGTAACGGCAGCCAGGCCCGGGAACGGAGATAGGATTTGGTGGAGGAGGCCGTTGCTGAACCCTCCCCCTTCCCAGGCCTGGCTGACCAATTCCACCCCCCGAAATGTCCCGTTCCACCCTCCACCACCCCTCCACCACCAGGCATGGACTCACCTCTCCGCCGTGGCAGTGATCCATCCCACAGTGCCGGAGGAGCGGCACAAGCCTCTCCACCGGCACTGCTTACTCTTCGGGTGACGTAATCGTGCCTTTTGGCACATTTACAACACCCTGCCTAGACAGACAGAGCGGTCGCTCCACTGGTCTCGACTTGCACATGATTGGGCTGTAAGTATTATTATCCCCATACTGCAGCCAGAGAGCTAAGGCCGAGAGAGAGGTTTACCTAAGGCTAGCTAGTGAGGATTCATGGCAGAGGTGCAATTTGAACTGGGGGAATCCTGACTCATAGTTGGTTCTCTTAGCTATTATGCTACCTCAACTCTTACCAAGTAGAATGGAAATTACTTGGGGTATCTTCCTGGACTGATAAACCAATGTGAGGAGCTTTTATTTTACCAGTCTGGCAGTATGCTTGTATTGAGTTTTCATTTAAAAATCAAACTTATTACTTGAAATGACAGCCAATGCTGCCAACTCGGCCCATGCATGCCCAGATCTCACCACTGAGCAAAGAACTCATCTGCTGGCTTCAGAGAACATCAAAGATAGCATCTTGGAATATCAATACTGAATGGATTTGGGGTTGATGTTAGCAACACTTTTCAAACTGGGTTCTTGAGAATCCCCAAGACTCTTTCGAGACTTACCAGGGGTTTCTGAAGAAGAAGATCACTCACTGCAGACAAGTTTCCCTGAGAGACAGCTTGTCTATCACTGTCAAGGTTTGCCTGCTATGTGCAAGCTGCTTGCAGAGGAAAGTTCGGCATGTTTCAGGGTGTACTGAAGTAATCGTGAAGCCCAACATGTCTGGGCAGCAGCCTTCCTGCCCTGTCACCTATCTGTTCCACACTCTGCCTAAATTCTTCTTTAGGGAAAAACGTGGTCCCATTTATCAAGGGGGACACTTGCAGCCCAATTCTAAGCAAGGGAAGCGCTGGTGGAATGCATGCTCGGCCAGCCAGCACACCAGTGGTAAGGCCTTCCCGTGCACACCCATGGGGTGATGGAGGCCCACCAGACAAGGTAAGTCTAGAGCAGGGGTTGGAACAGGGTGGAGTGAGGGCAGGGAGGGGGTTGAATAAAGTGGGGGACATGGGCGTCGACAGGGGGAAGCGCGGGGGGGCGGGCCGCCGGGGGGCGTCACGCACATAGGGGTGACACACAACCCCCCCCCACAGTTTGGTGGCGGAGCTGGGCCCGCCTGCCCTCCCCTGTGTCCGTTTGGCTCCAAAATGAGCCGAAAATGGAGCGGGGAGGGTGCTCTGCTCCTGTGCGTGACGTCACGCGCGGGGGCGGAGCCTATCCCTTAAAGGCGACGCGCGCCCCCGCTCTGGGGTGTCGCGCCTCGTAGCGACGCGACTGGTGGGGGAGGCCGAAATGGGGTGGCAACAGGCGTAGATTGGGCCCGGAAAGGGGTGGAATCGGCAGCGCCAGCGTGTGCCAAATACTAATATCCTTCCCAGGCCTGATCCACCTGCACAGACGAAAGTGGACATGTGCCACCAGCAATATCACAGCTGACCCGTTGTGGCTGCTGGAACGTACCCCTTGCCCCGAGGAGATCTCTGAAAATTCCCTGTGGGATGCAGCATAGCCCACACTGGCACCGCACAGGGATTTACGTTGGATTGGACTGATAGATAATTAGTGGTATTATAGCTGGTTTTGTCACCTTTGACCATGGAGAGTTTTTTTTTCTTTATTCTGTAAAATAGCCATCCTAGTGAATAGCACAGACAGCTTAGAGCTGGGATCTCTGTGTCCCAGTAGGCAACAGATACTTCGCTATGAATTCCGCTTTAAGTTTTCACATTTACTTTCATTCTTTTAATTCCAGACTGCCTGAAGCATATTTCCTTGCAACATTAAAAAATAAAAAGCACTTAGGTAACAATCTCACTTTGAATCAAGAACGGCAAACACAGAAAGCTTTATCATCAGCACAGCACATCCAAAAATGTCTTTGTAAAATAAATCAAATTATATGAGTTAATTGATTCCAGGGAACATCAGCAACTGCAGGTGGAAAATGAATAACAGGATGCTTATTAATGAAGGTCTATTAATCAAAATTGACAATACCAATCCTTGTCCCTTTAATTTCAATGCTACCTGCAATGGACGGACACATTTTTTGTTCCCTTTTTAAATACTGATTTGTAAGAAAAAAGAAATATTAACACTGGGTTTTTTTTAGCCAGAGATGGACGGCTGTTTGTTTCAATGCTGAAAGAATATCCTAAATCCAATTTGACAGGCAATGGCAAAGATTCCAGGGGTAATTAATTAGCACTTAATTTAGACCACAGAACAACAGGATATGGAACTGGTGCTCAGTGCCATTTCCCCCTAGGCTCCATTTCATGAGGGTCAGGAGTGTGGCTGTTGCATTGAAGGTCAGTAAATAAATTGGGGAAACACACTGAAACTGGACTTTTCATGATAGATATCTTTCACCCTTGTTACCGCCTCTGGCAACCATTGACAAGAAAAGGGCTGTGATTGGTGAAAAATGCTGTGCAGACACATGAGCCGAGGGAGGTAAAGGATTAACTCACATGCCACATTGTGAGTTCCACTAGAAGCTTCCTAAAGGAATAGTTATTCCAGAAAATGTCAGTATTAGAAATAAGCAGCTGGGAAGATTGCAGAAACCTGACAGGACAGCAAATTCATCTAAAGGGGGGAGGGGAAGGTACTTTTTGTAAAGTGACAGTGTAAAGCAGGGGTGGCCACCCTTTCAGCATGAATGCTCCTGGACCTTTAATGGTTGTATAGGTGAGGGCATTTCAGCAGGTGCAGCTGCCAAGATTCTGTCTTCTACACAACTCTTAAGAACGCAGAGGCCCTAATGGTGGAAGGTGTAAAGAGCAAACCCCTGGTGTAAAGGGCAAAAATTAGGTTACATACAAAACACACAACCTTATTTATGCATTTCTCTCAATCCCAAAAGTTTAGAGTTTAATTAGGTGTGGCATGATCAGGATCATGTGCATTGTTTTAAATGGCTGAAATCAACACAGGTCCCTCTTCCCAAACTGGGTTGAGGAGCAACACTGGAGGAGGCAGGGATGTTCCTTTGTCCCCATGCCGTTTTCCCCAAAGCTGTTGTTCTGAAGATGAAAACATACAGGGTTGGACCACTGCTCAGATTAGTGGGGAAAAGGTGGATAGCCCAAAATCCACAAGCCCCCTGAGCCCCCAATTTTAGCCAAACTATGCTCTCTCCATATTCTTCTAAGAATGGGAGCTGGAGGTGAGAGTGGATGTGAGAGTAGAACTTGTGGACTGGGGCAGGGAATGGGTGGCACCAATGAGCAAGGGAGGCTGGAGCCAGCTCTTCACCCCAAATAGTACTGACCAGTACTAGTCACTGACACACACACACACACACACACACACATCTATATCTATATCTATATCTATATCTATATTATCTCCAAACATGGATATAGTATTTGGCTAAGGAAACTAGGGCTGTAATCCTATTACTCATGAGGAATTAAGTCCCATTGAAATCAGTGTAGCTCTGCCTTGAGGCTGCAATCCTATGCACACTAAGCTGGAAGTAAGCCCCACTGGATATAGTGGGAGGATCTACTTCCAAGTAAACAAGCATAGGATTGTGCTATAAGAAAGCGATACTTTGATGGAAGGTACCCCCCTAACAAAGCCTGTTCCTGGTTTTCAGTTGGCTATGCTGTGATTAGCAAGCCTTAAAGCCTTCCCTATTTCTTCAGGAAGATAGACCTAGACCAGGAGGAATGGTGGGAGATTGAGAAGCGTAAAACACGAAAAGCAAAAGCAGCCAGCATCAGAATGGTTATGTTGCCTTCTAGCGGGTGGGACGACAGAACAGTATGATCAAAATTGCCCAGCATCTGGGACAGATACAAGTTTTGCGGGTGGGTGGGTAGAGAGTTGGATGGGCTTTCACCCAAGGGAGAGAAGCAGAAATGATCTAACCCACGCCCAGGCATGGGTTAGTGAGTATTCGTCAGATTTACGGTTTTATGCAGTGCTGTAATGAGTCTTGTATGAAAGGACACATATTTTCCATTCAAGTAACATCTTGCTGGTTTTTCATCTAACACTCTAACTTTAATTATATGATGAATGTAACCTGTATCAAATTATGAATATGTTAACATATTGAATGAGTACAAGAAAAATAAGCACCAGATTTTTTTTTTTAATGTTATACAGGCACACAAAGGTATAGTAAAAAAATCTGGTTTCCTTGACCACATTGTCATAATATACATATAGAACTGCTTATTGAATCCAGGCTGTGTAGGCAACAGAAAGAACCCTGGCTCCATACCACCACAATGCATGGCCACAACAAAGCGCAGGAAAAGAACAGTCTCTTTCATTCCATGTTTCTAAGTATTACCAACATGAGGGCTAAAAACATTACCTCTGTCTGAAGTATATCTATGTATCCATGCATAAGTTATTAACTAGGCTCCCTGAGCACTGTTGCTGAAAATATTAATATATTCAAATGATATTCCAGCTACTGCAAAAAACAGTAGATCAGACAAACGTATTAAGATCTCTTCAAACAAAAGGAGTCCTTTTTTTAAAAAAAAAACTAAAGCCTCCACCCTTTGCTTAAAGTCATGAACAAAATTTTAATAATATACGAGATCAAGAAGATCTTACGGGATGGAATATCGGTCACAGTTTGAATACAAAGGTAAAAAATACTGACAGTTACATGCTGGTCCTGAAATTATGTAATTCAAACTGTTCATAGAGCAAAAGGGAAGGAGGGGAAAAGATGAAGCTGGCTGATATTCAAGGCTGTAGTCTTTGAACTTTGTCCCAGTTCAGAATAGATTGGGCTAAATCCAGGGGTTTGGCTGTGAAGAGCACAAAATCAAAAGAGGTTGCAAAGATGTTTTAACCTCATCTTGGCTTCCCTTTTGCCCTCATATACGAGGTTGAAAGTATTTCTTACTATCTGCCCAAATGATGAAAAATCACTCTTCGCCCTCGTGACAAGTAAGGAGCATATTCATAATGCCTGTGTAGGCTGAAAACATATAAATCATGAAGATACACAATTAGGATTCACATTGTTGGGACAGACTAGTGACTTCGGTACAGCCATTTTGTGCTTGGGACGCTGTAGTGCTAGCTTTCCTTAATGCTAAAATGCAAAATGGTAGCTCCAGAGGCACAAATCCATGCTATCAACTTTAATCATGGCAGAAGCAAAAAAAAAAAAACAAAAAACAAAAAAAAACAACACCCCAGAAATACTAGCTCTGCTGCAGTAGGAAATTACAGGGCAATCTACTGTCTGTGCAATCTTACTTCTGTCTACTCAGCCCTGTAGCGTTTAATGGAACTTACTCCCAGGTAAGTGTGCCTAGGATTGCAGCTTTAGGACCCAATCCATCCTATTAGAACTAGTGTTCTGGCAGAGCAAGATCCTTTATGATGGCACGAAAGCTTGGCCACTGTCATGCATTGCTGGGCTGCTGCCATAAATGGCAAGAGGTACCATGCATGCGGCAGTGGCCCTAGGAGGCTCTGTTGGTGGCAGGGGTGGGCCATGGACGGGGAGGGAGGGGGTGGATCTGGCTGCAGTGCCTTATGCCTGAACTCCATCCCCAAAACCCTTTCCCAGAACACCCCCTGGCTCTCCTCAGACTTATGCCAGCAAAATGGCTTGCATATGTCTGAGGAGACCCATTAATAAACTGTTAAAATAATAATTCACAGGAACAACACAACCATTTAATAAAAATGAATGCGTATATTCATTTCTGATAGGTCACACATACACACATTGTGTGTGCACGTGTATGTACGGCCTATTAAGAGCCACATATGCAATTTTAAAAGTTGATATACCTCACGACTTAATGACTGAACAACAACAACAAATACCTCATAGACTACATATCAGAATGTGTAATAAACACACCTTAGTAATATAGTAATATTTAACAAAGCTATGTTGAAAAACATATTTTGATATGGCATTTGGAGGATGTTATAACCATATGCCACCAAGCTGAACTGAGCTGCCTAGTCATGAATTGAGGCCGATCATCAGACACTTGACCCCCCAGTCACCAAAAACAGGTTTATCAAGTCCTGTGTAGACCACTACAAATGTCTAGGTCTGACGGCTATGCCACGTTGTGCAGGCCTGATCTAACGTTTCTGTTGTGTTTTGTGGTGTTAACATCTTGGGTCTTTTCCACTGAACTGTTGGCTAAAACAAACCCAAGGACATACCAAGTTAAAATGCTTTGCTACAGATGCAGAATTATGCACAGATGACTCAGGGTTGGAGGAGAGGATGTCATATGGAGTGGCCAACCTTCCACCATTAGGGCCTCTGTGTTCTTAAGAATTGTGTAGAAGACAGAATCTTGGCAGCTGCAAGTGCTGATGGTGCTGCTAAGGCAGCTGCACCTGCTGAAAAACCCTCACTTATGCAACCATTGGTGGCCAGGGGGTGGTGCAGTGGGTTAAACCGCTGAACCATGAGCTGTCGATCGAAAGGTCGGCAGTTCGAATCTGCGACAGGGTGAGCTCTCGTTGCTTGGCCAGCTCCTGCCAACCTAGCAGTTCCAAAGCATGTCAATGTGAGTAGATAAATAGGTACCGCTTGCGGGAAGGTAAACAGTGGTCCGTGTTCCAGTTGCATGCTACGCGCTGCGGCAAGGAGAGTCATGCCGGCCACATGACCACGGAGGCGTCTTCGGACAACACTGGCTCTTCGGGTTTGAAATGGGGATGAGCACTGGACTTAATTGTCAGGGGTCACCTTTACCTTTTTATGCAACCATTAAAGGTCCAGGAGCACTCATGTGGAAAGGTTGGCCACCCCTGTCATATGTCATGGAAGGAATAGGCTGCAGTTTCTCCCCAATAGATTCTTCCGTACTCTCCTAGTGAATTGCCTTTACTTGTTGTTCAAAGATGTTGCTACAACTACCTAATCGGAGCAGGTACCCCTTCCTACAGAATCCAAGGAGTACAATGCAGTCTGTGCAAAAGTCCAAGGAATGGTTTGTGGTTCAAATTCCTGAATGGTTTCCAAAGAGACACAGAGCCAATTCCAATGTTACGTTTCTCTCCCCCCCCCCCTTCCACAAAGGACTATCTGCTGAGGTACACACATGAAAAGCAGTGAATTCAAAATACACATGGATCGTGCAAGAAAGATTGCTAAACTGGAGAAGAGATTCCTGCTCAGTTCTGGGAAAATACTTTGAAATTAGCCCTGTATGTCAGTGACAATTCTTGAGAATGGCTGGATTTGCTTTTCTGGCAGTGGCTGCATCAGTATCAACAAAGTAGGTGGCCGCTTCACTTTGTGTGTGTGTATTTGTGTGTGTGTGTGTGTGTGTGTGTGTGTGTGTGTGTGTGTGTTAAAAAAAATAAAGCAGGAAAGTGAGACTTTTTAGACAGCCTGTAATGATTGTGGGGAGGCAGGAGAGAGATACTAGTTTAGCGCACTGCAAATTATTAGTGGAAAAGTGGGTCTCAGAAGTATGCTCCATCTTAAATACTTTTCGTCACTTGAACATGTGCAGTCCAGAGCCGGCCCCATTCTACCAGTCTAAGGGAACAAACATTTCACGTTCCCAGATGCTCCTAATTTGGTGTGGTTTGGAGTGTAATTTAGATCAAACGTATCCATGTAAATGAATCAAGGTTTTCTTAATTAGGTGCCTCCAAAGAAAAAAACTGGGACCACATCAGTAGGTGTGGGTGTGGTGCCCACAATACTGGAGTCTTTCCTATGACCAAAGCTCAGGGTTACTTAGGCAGCATACTATCGACATTTTTTCCCCTCCACTTTCTCAGGCACAATCATAAATCTGTACATGGCACAGACATAAAGACGCTATTTCAGAGAAGCTGCCTAAAAACACCGTCTCTTTGGCAGATGCCTTAAGGGAGGTCATTGTGCTGTGATTTAGGTTTCCCTTCCCCTCTTTGTATTTCACTGCCAGCATTCTGTTCCTATTTCAAGTAGAGTGCATTCCAGGTTGCAGATCTGCTCTTAACTTTTAAACTAGTCAGTTTAATAGGAAGATTTGCAGCTCTTCACAGGAAAATGGCCCATATCCTGTCTGAAATACTAATCTGATAGTGATCTAAAAAAAATCAACTATGTTGGGTGACCAAGCTGAAGATACTGAAATGCTGCTTCTCAGATTACGGGCGAGATCCTGACTAAAGATCTGGCTGGCGGCCCAGGGCCGCCCGCCGGATCCTATCCCTGCTCCGGGCCGCGCTGCTGCGGCCAGGAGGTCTACTCGGGGAAGGGGACGTTCATTCCCTTCCCGGGTGTAAACTGGGGCAGGCCCAATTGGCCTCCTTGGATTTCCGCCAGCTAAATAGCTGGCGGAAGTAGGAGGAGGCCGTGTAACAGCCGAGCCAGCCCGGTGGGGACGGGAAATGTCAGACGCCATCCCCGTCCCCTCCTGGGCCGGCTGGGCCAATGGCCCCCCTTCCTTGCTGCCCGGACCACCCATGCCGCCGCCGTAGGAGACCTACCTGCCGCCGCCGGCCACATGGATGTCCCAGTGCCGGAATAAGGGCAGCTGGCCTTGCGCCGGCCTCCCTTACTCACGAGTCATCGCAAACGTGCCTAACAACATGTTTGCGATGGCTTCTGGCGCCGGAGCGTCCCCTCCAGTGCCGGAAACCTAGTATGGATCTGGCTGTACATGTCCTAACTGTCTGCTGTCTGAAAAGTACATAGGATACTGTGCAAGTGAGAAAGAAGAGCCCCCCCTCCCTACTTTATACTTGCTACCTTGATGTAGCAAGGAGCAATCACTGGTACACAAAATCATTGATAGCTACCCCAACTCTGACAGTGGAGCTGGAGTCATCTCCCAGAGCTGAGGTGACCTGCATCTTGCAGAGCCTACACACATACAACTTGCATCCATGTAGGCTTTATTCTGATCCTATGTTCAATGTATGGAGGTCATGGGCAGGTCCAGTTCCCCATGCTGATTCTACATGCCACACTTGTTTGAGAGAGGTTTGTAACAAAATATGGGGCCAAAAAAAGATCTTGGTAAAAGGTGAAAAGTCTTTGATGTGAATCCAGGGCAATAGCTGTACAAAGTTAAGAGTTGTATGTGGGGTTCTTTTTATTGGGTGGGTGGGGAAGATTGAGGAATGTTTGTCATGCCATACCAATCTTACTTGTGAGCGTCTGCTTGCCTCGGTGATTGTGTTGGATCTTGGAGTCCAGTGCACAGGCACCATTTGGAACCTTCTGCCAGTACTGTTGGGGTGACTGGACTGGGCTGTATAAGGTGCTGCTTCAAAGTAGCAGCTCATAGGATAAAGCTGGTAATTAACTCCTATGGATTTCAGCAGACTGTACCTCAGTCAACATTGTGCTGTGACTTACATCCTATAAAAGCCACATCTTTGAAATGTGGCTAAAGATGGCTAAAAGGTATAGATGATTAAAAGATGGCTAAAAGGTATCGATCACTTAGGATGAGGAATGTGCTTATTTATTCTGAATACTGCGACTGTTTCAGGCCGCTTCTTATGATAGGTTTTGACCTCGAGTTCCAGTACCAAACTCCAAAATACAAGTGTCATCATACATTCGTTACGAAGGACTGGAATTCACTAGATAGAAAACGGTGCATTGTAGGGCACAGTGCTCAAATCAGGAGGGGGAGGGCCCCTGGCTCACTTTCCTTTTGTGATGGCCCCCTGAGCTACTGTTTTTAGAAGTCTACATTAGGGATCATGATTAGAATTAGAGGGAGTCAGGAGATGGATTTCATTAGTGCCCCCCCAAAATGTCCCCTCATCATTAAAGCACTCTGTGGGTGGCTTTCTAAGCTGTAAACATACAGTGTTAGTGCCAATTCAGCAAAAATCTCCAACACAAAGACAAAATTCCATTTAGTGGCAAGTTGCTGGAATCCATGGGCAGCTATTTTTTTAAAAAAAATAACCTCTACCCTCACCCATGGCCTCATGCTGCATCTTCTGTGAACTACCCGACCTCTGTTGTTTTCAGTGCAATTTCTAAGGACATTTTCACATACTATGGTTACAATGCATTTTGAATTTTAAAACGCATTAGCTACATCATCGGCTAAAATATATTTTCAGTGTAAAAATGGCTCCCTTCCACTTTTCTATCTGCACTGACAACATTCACACCTGCATCACATATGCCATCAGAGGCATTTTTAATGTTATGTGTGAACAGACCCCATAAGCAGGGAGCTATCTTATGGGTTGAGTAATCTTATGCCTGGCCTTTTCATCCAGCCCATGGCCACCTGCTTCCCCCCGCCCCAATTTCACTGAGCACAAGTTTAATATCTATGCTGGCCTGAAGTTGCTGAAACAGACTGGAGCAAATAAAATCACATGTATAATCTGCATCTTTCTTCCCTCCGAAATATAATAATCATGGAAATTTTGCAGACTTCGCTTGCTAAGTGTCCCTAGCTGTCACACAATCGCTTTAATTTTTGATTTATCCTCAGCATTCTGCGTATCGCTGCTGAACTTGTCATCACATTGTCATTGCTTCCTTTTGCGTGAGCTACTGTTGCATTCTTCTTACATGTGGGTTGTTGGCTGGGATAAACTTTTTTTTTATAATAGGTAAAAATAAATCTCCTTTGTTAAATATAGTTTCCAGAAGCAGGAGATCTTTGGTAGGCAATAGAGCCGGCATAAGATACACTGTTTTGCAACTCTGATTTCAAGCACTGGATTCTCTGCACTGCATTTTGCTTTGAAAATGGAGGGTGAAGCCAAATTTTTGTACAGAAAAAAAAGCTACCTCAGTTCTATCATATTTTCATGTCATGTGGAAAAAAAATTGTTCTAAACATCATGAATATTTGTGTGGTTTTATTCCCTCTCTCCTTTTTTTGTGATCAATTTTCTCTGTTGTTTAACAAGGGGCAGTGAAACTGATTGAAGACGTTATTAAAAGAACTAACAGCGTTGATGGGGACACAGAAAGGCTGATGATTTTGTATCTGGCAGAAAGAGGGGGAAAATGCTTGGATATGCAAGTGAGTGCTGCCCTACAGCAAAACACAAGTGGCTTCAAAACACTAAAAAAAAAAAAAACCCGAGTGAACAAGTTTCTGAAAATCAAAGGTGAATCAAAAGGAATTGGCTTCTGCCCGGGTAAAGCAGCCAGACAGGCCACAGTAACGGATCCACGTGATAAACCAAGAGGCAACTGCAAAGCTCCCCAGACAACTTGCCTGAAAGTGACTGCCAAGAAGCCAGATGCTGTTGCTGGAAGACTCTCTGCCACAGTTGGGCATTTGGGTTCAGTGCTTTCCACTTAAAGAAGAGGGAAGAATGAGGAGGATGAGAAAAATCTAGATTCTGCCTTTTCCTCCCTTTATTATATTATTATTAGCATAAGGTACACATCTAAACAGCTGATTTTTTTATTTTTCCCCTTGAAAGCAAAAAATTAACAAATGTATGGCTTTAAAAATATAAAATATCATTTAATACATGTGTTTGCATTTTGAAGACGCAACCATATAGGTCGAGCTGCTGAATATCCTGCTTGAGAAAGCCCAACTTGGAGATTTCTACCATCACACTCTTTAGCGCTCTTCCTAGTCTAACAGCCCAATCCTGCTCTAAAGATCCGCCGGGCGGCTGAGGCCGCCTGCTGGATCCTGATCTCCTCCATGGACAGCCTGCAGCAAGCAGCCCACGGTGGAAAATCTACTCGGGGAAGGGGACGCTCATCCCCTTCCTCGAGTGTAACCGTGGCTGGGGCTGATAGGCCTCCTCAGATTTCCGCCAGCTATTTTGCTGGCGGAAGTTGGAGGAGGCCGTGTAACGGCTCAGTCGATCGGTGGGGGTCAGGATTTAGCCGAGGCCAATCCCTGCCCCGATCGGCTGGGCTTATTGGCCCCACTGTTTGCTCATGGACTGCCCCCCTCTGCTGGATCCTGACCTGGTTCGAGCAGTGGGCGGGAGCTGGTCCGGGTGGCCGAGCAGGGCAGGCCGACCATGCGCCGGCCTTCCCTGCTCGCAAGTCATCGCAAAAGTGCTTTATGGCACTTTCGCGACGGCTTAGGGCAGCGGAACGCTCCGAGGTAAGAAAAAATCTTCCCTCACCTTGAAGAGGCCTCCATGACTGCCCCTGCACTGCAAAATGCAGTGTGTGCCCTGTTGGCATGGCTATACCGGCGCTGGAAAGTTGGTTAGGATTGCGCTGTCAGTTACATTAGTTCTACTTTGTGAAGGATTCCATGTCCAGTGGAAGAGGCTCAGAACCTAACAATAGTTTTGTGACTGAGAGTAGAACAAGTCAACACCAACTTGATCATGAAAAGTAATTCATTAATGTGGAGCAAATGTTTGAATTTCCCTGGTTCTGTACGAGGTGCTATGCAGATTTTCGTTGGAATACAAAAGAGCCTCTAATAAAAACATCAGCGTGCCTGATTCTGCTTTTATGTGCATCCATGCACCCCATTCACATCAATAGTGGAATTGTTCTCAATGCAGACAGCAAGTTTAAAACATGTTCAACTCAGTTCTTAGCAATCAGACATCCTGTTCATCTATTGCAAATGGAGAGATAGATAAAATTAGGACGCAATCCTATCCGGCCGCTAGGCTGTCATAGGACCTCTGTGTTGGCCCAGGACTGTCGCAAAAGCTGCCGTAAAACAGTTTTGCTGGCCCTAGGCCGATGCAGAGACCTGTGCCGGCCCCTGCAAGCCAGATCCAGATGGCATGTGGCCCAGATAAGCTGTGGCTGGGCTAGGCGGCATAGGGGCATAACGGGGGCTTTCCAGGGTGGGCGGAGGTAGGCGAATTGGGCCCGGGAGGGGGTGGAACTGGCGGCAGCAGCATACACCATATCCTATCCCCCTCTCAGGCCTGTTTCTCCTGACACGGGCCTCCTTGATTTGTGCCACCTAAATGGCAGGTGCAGATCCGATGTGACCAATTTTGGGGACTGGGGCTTTACCCAGTGTAAGGGAACAAACGTTCCCTACCCTCGATGAGACCTTCAACCCTGCCTACTCAGGATTCAGCATTGCCGGCACTGGCATAGCTAGGTTGCTGAGCAGAGTGTAGGATAGAATTAGGTTGTTAATGTTCTAACATTGCACACAGAGCATGGTTTGTGCTAAACACCTCTAACACATGGGGTTCGTGGATATGCGGTCTACACCATCAATTTGCAAAAAAACGGATCACATCCCCAGTGAGCTTGAAGCCTTCACCCATATTTGTAGAGAGGTACTGTATGGTGATTATGAGAGGCATCTCCTTGAAGGTAGCAGTGGTATCTACAACTAAAGAAGGCAAACTAAACAGTAGCTACTTTCTGGCTTCTTGCAAAGCAGGATTCTTGTTATTGCAATGTACATTTCTTCAGACAGCCTAGAACAACTCTCTCTGCACTTTCCTTGTCTGATGCAATCAAAAACCGAAATCATGTGTTCATTAAAGAAAGGTGATCAGTGATAGCTAGGACATTCCACAGGAAGTGGCCAGTAGTTTATATCATACTGGTAACAATGAATGGTGCTGCAAGATAAGCTCAGTATGTAAAGGAAATATGACAGTTACCTTTTCAAAAGAACTTACTGGAAATATCTTGAAACAAATTACAAACAGGACAGAGCATCACTCAAATAAACACCACTTTGGTCAAATGTGGAAGGGGTTACAACTGTTCTCTAACATTGATTGTAATCCCAGTGTTACAGCTGAAGATTTGATAGATCTCACAACTATAGGATGGAACCAGGCAGAAGAGATACTCTAGGGCTGCAGTTTTATGCACACTTACCTGGGAGTAAACTCCATTGAACTCATTGGACTTACTTCTGAGTAACCATGTAATGGCTGATACTGTAGCTTGGAGAGGAAGATTAGTTTTGATATGGAGTTCACTTATACCCTTCTTAATAGTTATCGCAATTAAGGTTTTTTTTTTGCAAAGGGAAAGATACTCTGCATTTGATATTAATTGCCTTTCTAAAACAATTAATAGTCTAATGCAGGGGTGGGGAACCTATTTGCCATGGAAGGCCATTTTCCCATGGGGAAAATTGGTTGCAGAAATTTCCCCCAGGCAAATTTGGTGCCCCCGGCGCGAATTGGGGCCCCTACGCCTCTTTTCCGCGCGCCCCCATCGGTCTCCTTACCTTCGAGGCCGCCGCAGGCTCCGCGCGTCACTCCTCCGACCTAGGCCGGCAGCTCGGAACGGGCCTAGCTGCCGGCCTAGGTCGGAGGAGCGACACGCGGTGGCGGCAGCCTCAGAGGTGACTAGGCCGGCAGCTAGGCCCGTTCCGAGCTGCTGGCTTACTCACCTCTGAGGGCACCGTTGCTGCTGCACGTCACCTCGGCGCTTCCTCCTTGTCTGGCTGCTCAACCCCTTCTGATAGCGCACATGCGCAGAACGCCGGTGTTCTGCGCATGTGCGCTTTCAGAAGGAGTCGAGCAGCCGGACAAGGAGGAAGCGCCGAGGTGACGTGCAACGGCGGCCTCAGAGGTGAGTAGGCCGGCAGCTCGGAACGGGCCTAGCTGCCGGTCTAGTCACCTTCGAGGCCTCCGCCACGCGTCGCTCCTCCGACCTAGGCCGGCAGCTCGGAACGGGCTGAACTGCCGGCCTAAGTCGGAGGAGCGACACGCGGCGGTGGCGGCTTGAGGTGAGCGGGGAGCCTCCGGTCTGGGTCTCGCACGGGCCGGACCTGATGCACTCGGGTCCAGTCTTGCGTGGGCCAGACCGGATGGCCCGGGGGCCCCGTAAACGGCCCGCGGGCCGGAGGTTTCCCCACGCCTGGTCTAATGAACTTGACTGTATTAACTAGTCTGAATGACCCAATTTCTATGATTTTGCCTAAAAACAAATGCGTCATGAAGGGCTAACAGTGTTTCCTAAACTTTTTCTACATGTGCCTCCCTTGACCATTGGTGACCATTGGGTGCAGCTCCCCATTACATTATGTTGATGCCTGCCAATTGGCATTGCACTGTTTTCTGAGAGGATTCTGTGGCATTACATGGCTCCCCTGGCTTGTTTCCACAGTTTGGAAACTTGGCTGGTTTCTACAGCCTCCCAGTTTGGGAACCACTTAACAAATTGAATCAGATGGCTAGCAATGGCTTGACATTTCTCTCCTGCCTTTGGAATGTCATAGCCATAAGAATGGAGTAAACAGGCCCAGTGTCATGAGCTACAGCCCAATCCTGTGTAGGATATGGCAGTCGACCTCAAGGGCCGGCTGCTGTATCCTATCGAGTTCAGCTCTGGAGCTCGTGCACATTCGCGCTGCTCGGGTAAGGCTGGGCCGGGCCTGGAGAGGGCTCGGGATGTGACAGATCTCGCCGCCATTATCCCCGCCCTCTCCAGGCCCAGGGGTGGCCAATGGCCACCCTCCCTGGCCTCCCAGTCCGCCCTTCCCCCGCCCCTACTCTTACCGGTGTAGGGCTTACCTGCTCCGGCGGGCGCAGGGCTGGGGGAACAGCCGGGTAAGGGTCGCTGGTCGCAGCGCCGGCGTCCCTTACTCGCCGAGTGTTGCACAAGTGCTTTACAGCACTTCCGCAACACCCTGCGCCGGTGCAGCACATGCTGCCCCGGTGCAGAACTTACACAGGATTGCACGGGTAGTCACTTACGGAGTGAGGCCCATGCCCTGGCAAGTGTCCGCTGCCTACTGAAGTCCCTGGAACAATTGTTGGATGGCAGATGCAATTTTTCCTGTTTGCTATTGCCACTAACTCCCTCTCCCGCTTTTCCCGCTCCCTTTTCACTGACTTGGCCCAATCTGGCAATCAAGTGGAGGAGCAACTGCTGTCATTTGCTCCCTTGCCTGCTTAATCCGCTTCCTCTCCTTCTTTGGGTCCAGTGGGATGTCAGCGGCGGCAGCATAGTATAAAGGTAAAGGTGACCCCTGACAATTAAGTCCGGTCGTGTCCGACTCTAGGGTGTGGTGCTCATCCCCATTTCAAAGCCGAAGAGCCAGCGTTGTCCGAAGACGCCTCCGTGGTCATGTGGCCGGCATGACTCTCCTTGCCGCAGCGCGTAGCATGCAGCTGGAACACACAAAAGTATATTTTTCCTTCAGAATGACTGGACTATCCTAACCTTTGGATCAGCACAGTTTCATAGTTGGAAGCTCCTTTCACGAACGGAGGAGCGTTGTACTCATGCAAGAGGTTCTTCCATAAGTGCCATTCTCCTTTCATTCATGGGAAGACCTTCCAATGATGGAATGTCATCCTGCTAAAAGTGAAGGTCCAAGCCATTGTTTTTACTCCTATGCAAATTAATTCAGATTTAATCAATGAGTTGATTAAAGCTCATACAATCAAACAATTAACATTTCTTTGCTTTGGGTAAAAGCCTTACTAATAACCTTCTGCATGGAAAGCAAGGTGAAATAGCCGACATATAGTACTATTTAAAAAGTACTGAGTTGTAAACCTTCCGTGTGAGGAAGGTGTCTTCTGCTCACTGCAGGGCTCTTTGAAATCTTGCGCTAAAGGATTGTTGGAGAAAAGTGAAACTCAATTCAAAGATGTTTTTATGCCTGGGTGAGCATGAGAACGGCTATAGAATCTCTCTGTCGTAGTGCTTCATGGACTTTTGTACACGCACTTGTGAAATAGCACATGGTGCTATGACAGTTTCGTTTTCTTTCAGTAGATGCTCATGCAACGTTTAACATTCTTTGAGGAGATAACAAAATTCTAAGATCCTGTTCTTAGAATTAACCCTCTGATAGCTAAGCCCTACATTTTTTGCTCGTACTTTCACTTCAAACATATAATAATTTGAGAGCCAAACAATAAACCAAAATAGGCCCTGAGCGCCATCCACTGAAAGGCACTGGAGAGAAGAAAGGACACAGTGTTTTCAGAATATCAGATTTCCTTTTTCAGTCTTTGTATATACTTCATTAAGTGGTGACATCACGTCACCATATGCATTTCCTTTTTTCAGTTCTGCAGTTATCCTGATAACCACATAAAGGATCTATGCATTATGCATTCAAAGAACTAAAGATTACAGCTAAAAAAAAACCATTATAAAGGCAGTATTCATTAAAACATGAGGTCAGTTCCCCCCCCCACAGAATTAAATTTACCCCTGCTCAGAGAGTATGCATGAGGCTCATATGCTACCCCAGTGGTTCTCAAACGTTTTAGCACTGGGACCCACTTTTTAAAATGACACTCTATCGGGACCCACCTAGCTTTACGAGACTTAAAAAAAAGGTGATCTATAAATAAATATATGTATTTATTTACAAGTAAAGAGCTCAGCAGGGTAATTAGCAGCTATCTTGCAAACTGCAGGAGCTCAGCGCTTTGCAGGGCAATTAGTAGCTATCTGATTTTTGAATAGCTTCAGAGCTTGTGGCAATTACTTATCTGATCTTTCCATCACCCGGGACCCACCAGAAATCAAAGAGTGGTAGGGAGAGGAGAAGCAGTGGAGGCATGTAGGCAGACAGATGTGGGCTCCCCTCCAATCTGCTGCCTGAGGCAACCGTCTCTGTAAGCCTCGTGAATGAGCCAGTCCTGCACCCTAAGTCTAGGTGGAACACGAGGTGGTCCTCTGTTTTGATAGTTGAGTGTATGCTCACCTACTTATTTTTTTTCATTCCCACTTCTATTTGTTGTATAAAACAAGCAAGGTAAAGAGTATTGAAGATTATATTCTTCATTGTTTGCTCAATCTGAGGGTCAAGATGTGCATGGGCAGCTCTTCCTCCTCTGCCTCCCTGGACAAGTGTGTTGCCCACCAGCCTGCCTGCACATCCACACATGCAGCCCCTGCTGGATGTAAGCAAGAGGGTGGAGGGAATCCACAGGGGAATGGAGGAGAGAGAGGTAAAATACTTCCACCCTTCCCAGGAGCACAGGTTTGGGGGGGTCCCATGCATATGCTGACAGGAGTACTTAGAGCAAAGTCCCAGAGGGCATAATGCAGCCACCTTGGACGCTCACATTAGTGGGGTAAAGGCGGGATAAAAAGATTGTAAATATATAAACAAGCCGAGTTATGACACTGAACACAAGTGAGCTGGACTGACACAAGCCTCTAAAGTGACGAGGAGTGGAGAGGACAGGGCAGGGGAAGCTACAAGTCCCCTTAGCCATGTGTCCCTTCTGATGTCAAAATAAGACCCCACCTTTGTTTTATATGTGAAAAAAGCAGACATGTAACTAATGAAACATGGCTACCTGTCCCAGCAAGTTTTATCCTCAACCTCTTATATTTGGGCATCTTGACATCAGAAGATGGACTAAATGGGTATCTCTTATAGCCCAATCCTACCGAAATCCCTGTGTGGCAATGCAGTGGCACCAGTGTGGCTACTGCTGTATCCTGCAGGGGAATTTTGGCTGCTGGAAGTCTGGTAAGCCCAGCAGACGCTATGGGTCAACTTGAACCTGCACCAGCTTAGACTCGCTGGCGCAATTTCATGTTGACCCGAAAATGAGGATCAGGCCCAGGAAGGGGGGGGGTCGGGATTTGGTGTGCACCACTGCCACTGATCCTGCCCCCTCCCAAGTCTGATCCACCCTCCTCCCTGCCCCTGTCACTGCCCCATTCTGTCCACCCCTCTTCCATTATGCCCACCTTCCGTTCAACCCCTTCCCTGCCTCCCTCCAACCCCCTGTGCGGACTTACCTGCTCTGGCAGGTCTTTGTGGGCCTGCCAACATGTGGGAGGCCGCTCCGGCTTCCCCACCAGTGGGCCTGCAGCACATGCCAGCAGAGGCTGCTTTGCGACTGCCGTAAAGTAGCCTCCACCGGTGCAACACTAGTTATGCCGGCGGGGGAGGGGCGATAGGATTGGGCCATTAGGATATTATCTGATGATATCTACCCTTTCTTCCTACAAGAACTTTCAAGGCGAGTTACAATAGTAAAAAGAATAAAACAACTGCACAATCACAATGAAGCAGGACAAATAAATTACAACCCAATCTTCCAATCTATCTTTCTATCTTTGGTAGAACACCCTCTACCAAAACTGATTAAAACAGCATACTGAAACAGCAGTAGCAGTAAAATCCTGACTAATGACAGCATTCCAAAGAAAGGTGCTGAAATAGAATTATAACATAATTCAACCTGAATAGTGTTTATCATTAGAGTTGCGAAAGAAGAAAGGAGTACAGATTGAACTTCTGAAACCGATACCAAAGCCAATCTGCAGTTTTAGTTTCTATTTCTCAGCTTTCCCTTTACAATGGCACTCTCATATGCTCCTCTCTCCACTCCTGCAAAGCTGGTGATGCGAGGGCTGACATTGCACCCAGCTGCGAAAGGGGAAGAGTTGTGGTGCATACATGTCTGTCACACTTGTGTTGTGTTGGTTGCGAGCAGGCTAGTCATCGAGCAATGGCTTCACTTACTTTTTCAGGTGGCAAAAAAGTATTTTCATGGTGTCATAGTTTGGTCTGGGAAGCTTCTGTACAAGGTGCTTAATGGAGTTCACTCTGTCATTATTGTCTTCAATTTCTGAAAGAAAGAACAATCAACTTATAGATGCTATATCAATATAAGACTACCAGTATAGCATTTTTTTTTTGTAAAGCTAGGATTGTATTACAGTACGATCACGGGCTTTGAAGTAGTGATGAGTGAACCATGTATGTATTTATTTATTTTTCACATTTCCTTCCTCCAAGGAGCTCAGGGTGGTGTATATAGCTCCTCCCTTTCCTTTTGTCCTCACAACAACCCAGTGAGGTAGATGAGGCTGAGAGATAGCGACTGGCCCAAGGTCACTCAGGAAGCTTCATGGCTGAGTGGGGATTTGAACTTTGATCTTCCAATTACAACTTTTGCTGACATCACTAGCCTGATGTTTAATGCCAACAGATTTAATGCCAACAGATATGCACAACTGGACTTGTTTTCAAACATAAGTTTTTATTGGAAACATTAATGGACATTGGACTTGCATTGGACAAGAAAGTTGCCAGTTATTTTTAAAGCAAGTGTTCCATGTGTATTATGTTCTTTGGACTAGGAGAACAACACATGATATTTATGGGCCCAAGGAAGGTAGGGCTGAGCAACAAAGCACATGGTTATGCTGTGTGTGTGAAAAATATCCAGATGACAAAAACTGTACAAACTGCATCACAAGCTTTAGAGGTAAATCAAAAGAAAAAAAGCCTTATTTATTTATTTATTTATTTATTTATTTATTTATTTATTTATTTACAGTATTTTTATCCCACCTTTCTCCCCGAAGGGACCCAAGGCTACAGCAGCAGCAACAACAACAAAAGAAAATACAATACAAAAAATACAATACAAAAATAATCACATTTTAAAACAGTAAAAAACAATTAATGAAAATTAATAAAAACAGTATCTAAAAATCGATAAAAAGATCATTGCTACAATTAAAACAAGAGCATAAAAACAGCAGCACCCTCACCTGTACCAGCGAGCTGTTATGCACCTCCATGGTATGCACCTTGCTTTTCAGCAAGAAGTAGTTCACAAAGCGCTTTACATAGCAAAATAGAACAATAAATGATTGTCTTATATCCTCTGACTCCTTTCAATGTTAACTAAGGAGAGAAACCTTCAAATATGGACATTAGTTATACTCCAAGCATGCAAGCAATATCTACAGCTTCTCAAATCTGGTCAAAGAAAATACAAGAATTGTCTACATGAGACCCAGGTTTGAAAAAGCTGGTAAACCTGAACCTGGGCAACACAGTGTCAGACAGCAGGGGCTCACATAACTACATGCTCCTCCTCCATACCACCCCCCCAAAAAAAAACTCAAAAACCCTGTAAATAGAAAACTAGTATGTCAGGCTACACTAGAACCTTTCTCCCTCACTAGTTTTCTATGGGCAGGGAATGCAATGTATAGAAAATGTTCGATCACATGAGGCCCCACCTACATTCTGAAGTGCTATGACCCATGCAAAGGTTTATACCTCAGTGGAAATTAGGCCAGAAATATTTCTTTTGCATAGGTGTCAAGAATGATCATACCATTATTTTGTGGGTACTTCAGAGTTTTATAATTGCTTATCTTCAGTGCCTATTTACTTTTTCATGCTCTCTAGTGATCAGTTCTTAGTTGTGTGCATAGTCACATCCTGTCCCTTCCATGGTATCCCTTCCATCATTTCATAACCGCCTTTTTGTAGAAAACAATTAGTCAGTAATGAAAGTACGTGCGACTGAGACCTATAATTGTCTTTGTTATGTGAAACTTCGTTTGATGATGTGATAACAGCGTAGCTGCTGACTGGCTCAGGATAAGCATACGTTTTATGCGATTAATGGTTTCAAGCCTTAAAATATGGTTTCTGACTGAGATATTTGCATGAGATGTTGAAGCATGTATAGCTGTGCTTTCATTTCGCAAAAGATAAGATAAAATAAATGTTCCAGGCCTCTGACATAGGGAAACAGTTTTACATGCTGCAGGTTTTAGATAACCTGACTCGTGTTACTGGCCTTATCCGGTGTACCTTATTTTATTTTTTTTTAATTGTTCTCCTTGCTTAGTTCTTCTGTTTCTGAAGCATTTTGAGACCTCCAGTAAGGACGTGCTCTTTTTTAAGTGTGGAAATACATAGAAAGCCATTGAAAACTTTTATATCAGCTTCATATTTACTACACAGCCCCTTATGTAAGCTAGACACCCCAGGCCTGTAAAAGGGTTTCTTTCTCTTCTCCATGTCTGCCTCCCAATAACTCCACCCTGACTGTCAGTTACTCTCAGGTTACAGAGATAAAAGGAAGGACAAGCTGGGCACAGTCATGTTACTGGGCAGGGGCGGGGCAATCTGGAATGCCACCTGATGCCACTTCAGGTCCACCCTGCTGCCTCTATGCTGGGGGGGGGGGGGAAAGAAGTCCTCTATCTGTGTGGTTTCCTCAAACCTGGAAGTGCAGGACTTTTGGTTTTTATTTAAAGGGGCCAAGTGAATGAAGGAGCTCCTTTATTCACCTGGTCCCAAACCAGAAGTTTTTATTCCACTGTTGATGAAACCATGGAAGGAGCACAGTAAGGAGGCAGATGATCGGCTTTCTGCTTGCTTTTGGGGGGCAGAAAGTGAATCAATGCAGTTCATGGACACGGCAGGCTGGAGGGAGGTAGTAGAGGTAGCAGACTCAGGTTGAAAGGCGTGCCAAATCCACCACCCTCTTGCCGCCCCCCCCTGCAACTCATTGCTGATGCAACCTGCATCACCTCGCCTCATGGATGAGCCAGCCCTGTTACCGGATTTGCTTTTAAACATGTGTTAACATGCGCACACAGGGGAAAACTATCTTATGTGCTGGGATCCTGCGTAGTGGCCAATGGCACAGTTCAATGGCTCAGCAGGGAATGAAGAGGGAGGTGAGGGTCAAAGTGGAACACACACATTTTTATCATGGGGATAAGTTAACAAGGATAGGGAAAGGGAATCGAAATAACACCTAAATACTCATGTACTCTACAACGTACTCACACAAAGAAGGAAAGCGATAGATACGCTAAGCGTGCTGTCAATTTGACTGCAGACTATACAATCAAGGAACGATGAAGTGAAATTGTAGGTCAATGGTTGGTGAGGCTGCACCAAAGTCCAAGATTACCAGTCCATTTCTGCTGGCTGGGGTTGTTGTGCTGCAGGAGTTGCAGGGCAAGAACATGAAGACCAAGCAAGTCTGCTGTTTTAAAGTGGGGTTTGAAAGGCAGAAAGAGGGCTCTGAAGCAAGCCCCAGAATCTAGGCTGTAGGCCTTGGTTGGTTCAGGGGAGGGAAGCAAATCAGGAGAGCTAGAGCTGCTTGCCTGGGGGGGAAAGAGCTAGTTGTGACAAGGCCCACAACGATGACACAGTGGCGTCATTTGCTCTCAGGGAGAAAAGCAGGGAAAAGAGTGGACAGGAGTTGGGGGAGTAACTGATGCTGGGTATTGGCTTGGCAAGTGGTACTTGGATTGTGGCTAGAACGGAAACGGCTTAATGCTGTACCAGTGGGTCAAAAACATACAACCAAAATGACAGTAAAGAGTAACAGGGAGAGTTAAGAAACGTGGGGTCTTATGACTTAGCTTTTTTAAATATTTTTTTCTCCCTTAGGTCCCTATGGGAGCTTTTGTGGGGTGAGCTGATCAAGGAACCTTCTTGTGTGACTTGATGGCCCTTGATGGCTTATGCTCAGTCCTAAACGGATCCTTCGGTTGTTCTTGCACCTTGATGAGGGTGTGGGAGCTAGTTCAGGAGACCAGTTGCCTAATTATCATGGCAAGAAAGAAGAAAGAAAGAAGAAAGAGAAGAAGAGGAGCAGAGAAAGGGGAGAAAATGGAGCGAAGAGAGGAAGAAGTAGACAAAAGCTGTAAGATAACGTTTGTGAATAAAGGAACATGTTCCTGTCCCAAGTTATTGTGTACTGTGTGTCCCCCTTGCTTGGTACGAGCTACCAGCAGTTTCAGTGGTTTTGCAGCAAAGTGGTAAATGTGGGTTGAATTGCCTAAGTATGCTTTGGGAGTAGGGGCCCACTCAACCCACATTCTCAACATGGCACTTTGGTCATGGAAACATGTCTTTATTCTCCTGTCAGCATGTGCACAATTACCTCAACATATTAATAATTGTTAAATATATTGTACATTATATGAAATGTATATATGAAGTGTACCAAGATGTATATGAAGTGTCCTCTCTCCTCCCCCATTTTTCTTTAGGGATCCAGAACCAATGATTACCAGCTGCCCCAAGAATAAAAAATGAAGCTTTCAGAATCTTTTATTAGCAATTCCACACAGACTAAGGCACAGCTGCCCCTCTGTATGTGCTACTCATAGAAAAAGTATTTTTATGTATTCCCTTTTTTGAAACATTTTCCAAGAGAAGCTGTGACACTATAAACCTTAAACAAACCAAGAAATTTGCGGTGGGTACATTGTCTTAGAGCTGATCTATGTGTCACAATGTATCTATGTGTCACAAGTTTATTATATGGTTTAGAACAATTCACTATGTGATTCAGGAGCATCATATTGTGTGTTTTCCCACATGTGAACCACATAAAGTGTTTGGCATTCAAAATGGACAAACTTACTATATGATGGTCCCAAGTCACATGTTGATCCCTGTGATGAGTGTACTAAAGATAAGAACAGTTCTTACCAGCAGTAGCAGTACAGAGTGTAAATTCCCAAGTAGCCACAGTTCAAGGTTGACTGCTGGGGAAGTGGCAGCTCCTCTAGCACTGCTAGAAAGTAGCTGTGGGAATTCCTGGGTGTGGAGATGACTAACTCAGAAGGTGCCTTCAGGGAAGAAATAGAGCTCAGGTCCAGGAAATGGCAAGAGGAGGATGTTTCATTCCAGGAGCTCTGGCTACACCTTTCGCCAAGAGCCAAGGCATTGCCAAGCCATCCAGAAGCCCAGAATGGGCTCTATAGAACAGGGGTTCTCAACCCCAGCAGCACGGCGTACCACCATCCATGTACCTCCAGCCGGCAATCCGCGTACCACTAGTGATACACGTACGTACTACCAGCTGAGAACCCCTGCTATAGAGGGTTCCAACTCTACATCTGCTCACTCCAAAAACCTGCTCCATTTAGTACTGAAATACAGGGATCTGATTTGTGTATTTTACAATAGACCTTGCTGTATGATTGTATTCTGCAATTTGACTTATGGCCCAATCCTATGAGGGCCTCGTGCTGCCGGACCTAATGTTCTGGCAGCACAAGTTCCTTTATGACTGTTGCAAAACATGCCATGCCATTCAGTGAGGTTGGAGTGGGGAGGGGGAAAAATGGCAGTGGTGCCACCAATATCCTATCCCCCTTCTCAGCCTTGATCCACCTTCCCAGGTCCACTCGGACCTGCACCAGCTATATATATTGGCTTTGATAGAATAGGCACATGGCATCTATACCCATATACCCTATATCCTGCAAGATTATACCTAGCCATGAAAGCTTCCGCTCCAACTTGAACAAATATTCCCTTATCTGGAGAACCTTGGGAATGCCCTCCCCCCGCAGGATGCAGTGCGCGCTCTGGTGGAGTGGCTGCATCAGTGGATTTTTTTAATAAGATTAGGCTGTTAATGTTAATGTAGGCATATCAGACAAAATAGAACAGGAAAAAATATTCTCAAAGAGACAGCGAGCAAAGGATGTGAAACATAAAATCCACCTCCTCCCAAATTTTGACTATTTCAAAATGGGAAATGGTCCTTTTCACTTCTCCGCTTTGAGCACAATCAGGGATGAAAAAAGGTGAAGAATAGTTAGTCAACTATTTGCTGAAGCACAGAAGCCTCAAAACTAATGTTGCATATCACTAGTTTTATGAAGCAACATATTTGCTAATTGTTATCCAACGGCAAAAGAAGAAAAACAGACAACATGTGGTAACTTTAGTCAGCATTTCTGAACTGGGAATGATAAACACCTCTGCCTGGCTCTGGCATTTATCAGTACTGAGATATTATTACCACATAGACTCACAGCATGGTTACTGTTATCATCAGGGAAAAAAAGAGGGAGCTAATCTTAATGGTTTGTAAAGCCGTTACCTGCACTGGTCTGACATTTATCATGATCATCTTACCACATGGGTCCTCCATAGCAAAGGTATTTTATCTGGAAGGGACATCACTATGAATTATTATTTGCAGCTAGGTAGAAAATTGTATGTTGTAGATACCTTTTCTCATTATAAATCACAGTCACATTTCACCATTTCCCACACAAAGCTGCTGAGGCCAGGCTTTTTGCCATAACACTCACTCTCTCTTTTATAGTTTCATGAAAATATTGGATATTCTTTCATTAGAAAGGTTGATACTGATCTTGGTGTATGAGTTTTAAAAATGCTACACTACAAAACTTGATTTAAAAAAAAATAAATTGGCACTGTGAAAACCTGTTAAGTTTGTCTGCGTAACAAAATGAAGTTGATTTGTTGTCTCCTCCTAGACACAGTCCCATTTGGGACTCTATAGGTCAGCGGTTGTCAAACTGAGTCGTGGCCCACC
Organism: Plestiodon gilberti rubricaudatus; assembly: GCA_026170595.1. Classification (NCBI taxonomy): domain Eukaryota; kingdom Metazoa; phylum Chordata; class Lepidosauria; order Squamata; family Scincidae; genus Plestiodon; species Plestiodon gilberti. Next base: position 190,357,492 of record JANXHW010000001.1, read on the forward strand.
ATTGAGAACCAAAGCTGTCCCCTGCCCCCTTAAGGGCAAATTGCCAGAAACCGCCATTGCGGCACTTACCGGGGCTTGGGGGAGCTTCAGGGAGGCCTGCGCGACCCTCTGCAGGCCTCCCCGATCTTCGGATCGCTGCAAAACAGCGATCTTCAGGCGCTTCTGGTTTTCGTGAAAAACGGAAGTGCCCGAAGATCGCTGTTTTTCAGTGATCCGAAGATCAGGGAGGCTTGCAGAAGGTTGTGCAGGCCTCCCCGAAGCTCCCCCAAGCCCCAGTAAGTGCCACAACGGCAGTTTTGGGGGTGGTTTCAGTGGCAGCAGTGGCAATTCCCAGAATTGCTGCCGCTGGCTCCGCCCCTGCAAATACTCAAAGTACTTTGAGAAACGCTGGTATAGGTAATGTCATTGTTTTCAACTCCCAGACTTCCTCAGTACCAGGATGTGGCATGGGGGGGGCAGGGCGGAGAAGGTGCATCCTTGTTGTTCACAGGGTCCACACACTGTCTAAGGGTTTCCTTACCCTTTATTCATTTTCTTAAACTGACAATGAGCCATACTTGAATTGAGTAGCCACAGGTGACTCTTGAATCAGTAATGGCTAAATAGTAATGGCTATATATTTGTATTATAATTTGTTGATTCTTCCATTTGATTAGAGCCCCACCTCATGGATTCTCTCAGGTTTGGGGTGAAAGGGACCATCAACTACAAAAAGTAATGTTCAGTGTATCATTGTGTAGTCAGAGGCATGTCTGTACTCACAAGTAGCACCCATCTGGGTCTGCAATTTGAACTGGGACTACAGTGTGGAGATAGGGGGCAGGAGAAAATGATAATGAAATAAAAACTCATAATACTGCTTTCTGCTAAAAAAAAAATCTGCATTTTTTTAAAAAAATAAAAAACATGTAATTTTGCATCATTCTTCATCTGCTGAGGTACAACCTATACTACCCACTTCGTACACTTTTAAAGCAGTTACAATTGATAAAAATGGGAAAAACTGGAATAAAAACACATAACATCACTTTCTGCTATTTCATTTTGGTTAAACACCGAAATCTGCAAAAAAAACCCCAACCATTTTCTCTAGCCATTTGCTATGACAGCATTTATGGGATTTAATAGCCACCCCGAGAGTATTCTTGGTGGAGGGGATTTTTTGGGCAGAAAAATGGCACAGTGATAAAGAGTTAAATACCTCTTTCCTCAGCATTCCTGCTGCACCGTCCAATCCAGGAGCCAACATAAGTTGGACATACATAATACTTTCAGCTACACAATGCCGCATTTAACATCCTGTGTAGTTTGGCCCTTACTGAAGCACTTTTTTTCAGGCCCATTTTTGAGACAAAAAACATAAAAATCGGGGGAGGGAGAATGCATTTACAACATAAGTTGTGACTTTTCATACAGTTACAGTATGCCATGGATTTCAACTGGAATTTTGTGTACACTGTTGCACACACAGGATTATAGATACAGACTGGTGGAAAGTAAAATGAATATACAACACTTGAACAAATGCTATTTATAAATGATGCTTATACATTTGAAATGGATGTTTATAGCAAATAACTTTGTTACTGAACAGGAAGTCCAAAGTTTACCTCCAATATAAGTTCCATTAACTAGAAATATACATGTGGTTCTAGCCTGACATAATTTATGCAGCAAGGTAATGGTGTCTGACCTCTACCCCCACCCTCAGCCCTGCTGGATTATTCATGGTTGCTGGACCTGGTGTCATTTTACCCCACTATCTACTCCTCTTTGCTGGAACTCCAGAAAAAAAAGTGTGGGCATGTTTAATGTTAAACTAGCATTTATATAGTTCACCTTGGCACATGATTTAGGACCTTAGTTTGATTTAAGACCTTGAGTGTTTGTGCTATAGCACCTCTGTGTATTCTTATTTTTAAGACTATGCTATGCTACAAGGCTTCATAAACTACTGAAAATGTTCCTTCAGATTTGTTGTTATTGTTTTAAAACTATCTTTTCCTCTTTCACTCTCAGTCTACTCCTCCTCTCAGTTATTTAGGTTTTTTTTTAAAAAAAATATGATGTTCACCTTTTCCTGAGGTAAATATTTTATACAATATTTTGACCATTGGGTTTTATCTATCAGTCTGCCTCATTTGCTTCTGGTGAAAAATAAAAACAGAGTGAATTAGGTTGGAATTCTACATGCGAAGGAAAATGTGAGGCTTCTGGTGCTGGCTATAACCAGCCATAGTGTTGGGCAGACGTTCTGCAAGCTCCCCCACTGTGCTGCTGTGCAAGCTTCCCTGCTGCTATGTTTGCTATAGTTTTAATGTCTGTGAAAATTTTTTGAGGCAACTAAATTATGGTCTGCCCTCTTGGATGTAAATAAAACATCCGATTTAGACAATCTGCATTGCCCTTACTCAGTTTCAGTGGTTCTCTGCCAGCCCGAATTTTTAAATATAACTCTCTCTCTCTCTCTCTCTCTCTCTCTCTCTCTCTCTCACACACACACACACACACACACACACACACACCTTGTATCTCATGTGAAATATTGCTAAAACAGAATATGTGAATGGCTATTGGAGCTGAACTTTGTAAGTGGAAGCAAATTGTGTGTGTGGCTAAATTGATCAATTAAACACATAGATGAGTAAAAAGATACTGAACAGACACACAAGCATCATTATATTTCTTTATCTAATCTAGCATTTCTCTTGGCTAAATACTAGCAGTCCGAATCTTAATCACACAGTGTAGGCAAAATCAACTTTATAACAGAAACACACTTTGATTTTTAAAAAATATGAATGATGCATTCAAATTAACTTTTATTCACTCTGAAGGAGGAGTGTGTGTGTGTGTGTGTGTGTGTGTGTGTGGCTTTGCTTTTTACTTGTCCTCTCAAACTGGGAGAGGCAGGGGGCAGAAAGAAAATTGTTAGAAAAGCGAATGACTATTCACTTGCCATTTTTTACATTATCAATTGATCACCAAATGCGGTTTAAAAAAGAGAGAGGAGTTTTCTGATGAATATTCATACATATTTTTCAGTCCATTAGCAAGACTTAAGACAATGAGTTTCTAACTCTATCCCATTTAACAAGTATGTACGTAGAATTAATGGAATAATAAAAACAAAACCCTTCCTAGTACTTATAAAAGTTAAACTTTAATGTCTCAACCTCCAGGTGCCATCATTTCAGGAAAATAACCAATAATCGTCATTTTTTACATATTTGATGGGACTGATTATGCAATGTGCAACTCTAAATGGCTTATAGCACATTGTAGCATGGTTCCATCCCATTGGCTACAGTAGGGTGCAGGCAGATGGATGACAGTGACAAGGAGAGAAGTGCTTTTGCTTAGCCGTGCGTTAAGATGCCATCCAGAAGCTCTGTGCACTGCAGACACTTCATTAGGATGCCAGGATAATGGTAAACTACCACTCAGAGTGACACCCCATTTCCTGCTTACTGAGCTCTCCAACCTCGGCAGATGTCAACAATCTCACAGTGCTACAGAGCAGACCTAACTTTCCAGTCACTTTGACTCCAATTTTTTTCCGTTAACAGTGCCATACATTACAGGCAATATGTAGCAGCAAGTAATGGCAAACAGAAAACACAGATTTGCTGGACCCTAATTATAACAAAAGCAGCCTCTCTTATGTGCTAAGCACCTCTATGTTTAGAACACCTAACGTCACAGTTCTGCCTTTTGCAGAGCAGGGTTTTCTCTTTCTCTCTGTCTTGGTCACACTGGCATCCTACAGGTTAATTAGTCATAATAACACTCTGATAACTAAATGTTAACAAGTCAGATCCTAGGAGAGATTATTGGGCTCTGTGACTAGCTTTCAGTGGCTTAACTAGTAAAGGAAACTGTTTGTCTCTTTTTGGGGGGTAAATGACTTTGTTCAGCTTCAGTTCTGTGCGGAATTCTCCGTATGCACAGAAAGAGCAGACTTGAACATCTGGATAGTGTGATATTTTCTCTGCAAATGCACAACTTGAGGCTATCACATACCTCCCTAACAAGCAGTTAAAGCCAACAGAGACTCTGAGTTAGAACGCTTTAGCCTGTGTTTCTTTCCAGAGAAACAAAAATAGCCAGATAATCTTTTTCTCAAATTATTTCCAAAAGCAGAAATAGTATGAATGGTATGACAAATAAATATATTAATGCCCTTCTTATATTTATATTTTGTTTTTGCATGTTCCCTGTAGCAACAAATAAAAACCCTCCTTCCATTTCTAGGTAAAGTAGCACTTAAAAACAAAACAAAAACCACATTCATCATTGGTTTTCATCTAGGGTATTTCCATCTCTGAACAAATCTTCATGTCTTGCGAGTGCTGATTTATGCTTCCTGGAAGAATTAACCCACGTCTTATTTCCTTGGCCTGAATGGGTTGGAATAATGAGAAGGCAAGGCAACCCCATCCACCAACCAGAGATCTCCTCCCTTCCCTCCAGTTTCCAGAAGGAGGGAAACCCACTGACTGACATTCACAGGGCTCCTTTCCAGTCTTTTCAGAATGCTGTGTTGGATGCACAGAGAACAAGAGAATGGAAAAGGTTAAGGAGAAGAAAAATTCTAGCTAAGACTGGGAAGATCTCTCACCAAAGACAAAAACCTCCCTTTAATTCTGCTAGCACAGTGTTTCTGAGAGAATTGTGTGGAACCCAGGGCCCTAGTCCTTATGTTGGTTTTAATCAATTTAATTTAATTTCAGAAGTTCACCTAATATGGGAAGATCAAAGGTCAAGCTACATTCAAAATCCAGTTCCTTCTTTAGGTGCAGGATCCAGATCCAACATTTTAGCCTCTTCTATGCTGTTCTCAAAAAAGATAAAAGGGAAATATATTTAGTGTACTGCAAACTGGAAAGTAGTTGAGTAAGTTCTTTAGAAAATAAATGTGGCAAAATAGCTGTAGTGGTGTTGGTGGTATCTGGGGACTCATATAACTAATAACCATTATGTCTTGTTCCCTGGGACAGAAATTAGAATGGAAAAAAATTGCTTTTTTAAAAAAGTATTTTTTTAACTTTTGTTTAAAAAGGCTATTTCAAGGGCTCAAAATAATCAAGATTTTTTAATAGAAAAGGTTCACTGATTCTATCCTTTTGTTCTGTGTTTTTTTTTTAAGCAAACAAACAAAGTAAACAGCATTTCCCCAGGGCAGTTTTAGACTTGAAGACTGTTTATTATATCATTTGAATAAGACTAGACCTGGCCTTTTGACTTTGAACCACTACCAAATTTCAGGCTGTGAGGAAATTGTTCTACATTTCCTGACAAATTGAGTTAAGCAGACATTAAGTGGGCTTTAAGAAAACAAATGGCCATCTTTATCACAGGTGGACACTGATGGCTTAATGGGGCCTGGGCTGATTGTATCACTTATAATGGCTTGACGGGAAGCATTAGGGTTTTTGCATAAAGAACTGGCATTGCGAACCCTGCTAACACAGACCTGTCAAGCGTTCTGTATCCCTTTGTGCATGGAAGCAGATGTTTGTATGTATACTATGAACTGGCATTAGAGCAAGCGACAGATGCCTGTATGAATGCCAGGTTTGTGAATTTTTTACAGCAGGAGCATGTTCTGAGGAAGTGCAGCCCTGCCCTCTATCATAGGTAATTCCCGATGGGACTTTGCTAAATCCCAGCTATGTTTTCATTATTTGGTTTTCCTAGCAACTAGATGAATATATCTATCCTGCAGAAAAAAAAAAAGACTACGGACAAATTCTTACAGATTTGTAGCATCAGGGCTGTTGTGCTTGGGTTGTTGTTGTTTTTTTTTGCCTCTATAGTTTTCTTTGCATTATGCAATATAAAGCAATCTTCCTCAGAGGAAAAAGGGTATTATAGCAATATAATTAAAACTTGTATTAATATACGGCCACAAACAATTTCTTCCTCTGCAATCATAGCCTTCCCCACCCCAAAAGAGATTTCTGCATCTCTCTCTCTCTCTCTCTCTCTCTCTCTCTCTCTCTCTCTCTCTGAATATTCGTCACAGCATTTCATTGTTCTCCATGTCCAGAACTTATACTATAGTTGTCTGTCAATGATACGAACAGGTAGCTTGCAGTCCATTAAACAAACACTGGGCCCCCCTCACTTTTATTTGACATTTTATTTGGCTGTGACAAATGAGCAGCAGTTGGATTATAACATAATTTGTCTTGTCTTTATTACCAGCACAAAGGACACCATTCATTAATTATTCTGCCGTTGCAGCTTAACACTAACTGGAAAGGTCCCTCTTCGGACAGATGGCGGGGACGATGTTATTTATATCAATCAGCCAAAATCCTCAACAAGGATTACTGTTCCTGAGACTACAATGATTTATTTCTTTTTACCTCACCCTCCCCTCAACCCCTTCTGCTTTCAGAGATTTCTCTATAAAAATGAATTTGATGAGAATCTTAAAGCAAAGCCATATTTAACCTGTTAGCTCACAAAACAACAGGCATGGTACATCGGTTTAACTGCCCATCATATTAGTTGACTATTTTTGAACTGGTTCTGTAAAAAACAAAACAAAAAAACCCACCCTTTGATTTGGGGGACTCAGAGTGGGGGGGGGAGAGGTTAAGTGAGGGTCTCAGAGCTATGAGTTCAGCAAAAGTTTGCCTTTTTTGTAATGTCATACTGCTGTTGGCTCCAGGGACCACCAGGATCAGGAAATGGCGCTAGCTGTCAGGCTTACTGTCTCTGATAAGATGAGATGACCCACCTTATTACAGAATGAGCAATACTAGGCCCTCTGAAAGATGAGCTAGAATGTTTAGCTACACACTGAGTGTCAAGCCATACATGAGACAGATGCTCATCATCAGTTACTACTGTTATTGAGTAACAAGGATGGGGTAAGAAGGGTGGATTTTGCCTTATTTGCTTGGTCTCCTTAATGACTCTGTCCAATATATGATCAGACAGTACTGTAGTAATGTCAACAGATTGAATCCAGATGTTTAAAATATCTTCTTAAATCTCTTAAAGGGCTTCTTAATATTGTCCTTTTTTCTGTATGTTCTCTTTTGGAAAAGAACCCGTATGCATAATTTCATTCCATCCGGCTTAAGTTTTACTCAGGTCATATAACCTGGCACAATGAAAGAACTGAAATGTGGAAACATTTGTTCTCTGCAGAAATTATTGGTATAACCTTGCTATCCTGATTAGTTTGCAAATATTAAAAGTTCCATCAAGACAAATATCAGCAACATGCAAATACCCTTGCAGGTTGTGATTAAGATTTTAAATGTATCCTTTTGCTTTTAGTTAATGAAAAACAAAGTCTTGGAGGATCTAAGTTGTAATTTATTAAACATGAAAGGCTCCTTGATGAAATATAGAAATGAGATATATTTTGCATTTCAAAGATTTAAGCTGACAACTTACTTGCATGCAAATAAGAGCAAGATTTGTAAAAATATTTGAAAAGAAATTATTCCTGAATGTACTTATTACAATAATGTGGCATGTAGATAAGAGAAACACACAGCATTAAAAGACATTCATTTCTCCAAAGTCTTAGAATTAGCTTCTTTCTGCCATTGTGTATTAATGTTCTTCTTCAGGAATGCAGCATATTAAAGAACTGAACAGAATTAGTAATAAATTTGTTAATTACAAATTTAAGCAACACAACTGTGTTGTTTTCCCTATGTTTTTTTTTCAAAAGCAGAATTGCTAATGCATTTTAATCATTTATGTATAAACATTTGAGGATAAAATATTCTGAAGTTTATCAATTTCAAGAGCTGTTTATTTGCTAGCAAAATAGGGCATGTTATACAACATATATCTTATCATTTTTGCTCATCAAATCCCCATTTGCAGAATGCAAATTTTTCTGGTCTAAGTGCTCTTGCACCTCAATTTAAATGAATAATAGGATAGACTCTATTAAAATGGGTTTAAGGTTGCCATGGGTGACATATCAGTAGGGTTAAAATGAGAGGAAAAGGTCATAGAAGCAGTCCTTACAACTTTTTTTTAAAAAATAATGAAGCACGTGGAAGCATCTGTAGAGACTTAAACCACACGACCACCATATTGAAATTATAAACAATACGTACTTTGTAGATTTTACTAACATCATATTCCAAACCAAATGAACAGGGAAATTATAGTACCATCAATAACTCTGGGAATGTATTTAGTTGCACTGAAAATTAAAGAGTAAGCCCTACTGCTATAATGCTATAGACTGACGGGTTGTGGATTTATAAAAATAACAAGAGACCTCAGCAAATGACTGCACTTTTCCTGGGGTAAATCCTTCATTTCAAGGAACCAGCAAGGTATCATAATCATATTAAGCAAGCAGCTAGAAACTATACCAAAACACTCTATTTATGAAGAATTTTGAGTCTGCAGCTAACTTGGTTTATGGGATTATGCGTGCAGTCATTTGATAAGTATTGAAAAATATTTCTATTTCATAGTGAAAGCTTCCACGATCTATCGTGGTGTGCGCATGTGGGCTTGTCTGTGTCACAGCCTTATCCTGTTTAATGTGGAACAAATAACACTACTGGCCATTTTGAAGAGTCTGATGAGTAGAATAAAATTTCTGCTCGTCTGAATTTTAAAAATTGGCACGTCAAACTTATTAATGCGCCATACTTATGATACCCATTTATGATTCTCGTTTGGATTTCAGAGAATCAGAATTTTGTTAAGTTTCCTTTCTTCATCTGCAACAAAAAGGAAGCAAAAAAAAAATCCCCTTATTTGCTAAGGTTACATTGCTAGTTTAATTTTCTTGGGAGCAGTGGAATATTTTGAAGTGAGTAACATTTACCAAGTCATTAGTTTTATGCAAACTAGGAAGGAAGATGAAAGAAAAAAAATTATCAATTATTTATAGATTGTTAAAATGTATTTTAGTGCAGTGCTACTGTATAGAAATGACAATTAGCCAAACTTACCTTCTTTAATTAATAATGCATACATTATGCTCTTTGGGCAGCTAATCACCAGTTCTACAAATTTGTTTGACACTGTCGAAGATACCTAGCACATGGGGTATTGCCATTGGGAAGAAAGAATGCTCTAGCAATAGCGATCACCTTTCAAATACTTGCTGCTACAGTATATTTGAAAAGGTGAGGTGTGCTAGTTACTAGGGCGGCCAGTCCTCAGAATACTCCTGTTATTCTCCATTGCTTCAGTACAGGCACAGAAGTACAAGAGCTTGAGGCCATTTGATAACATCCAAATGTGAACAGGGCAAATAAGGTTACATTCCAAACACCCATGATTTGCTAATTAAATAAACAGAACAGAGCATTAAAAAAATCCCATTTGCAGGATTTATGTTTTAAAAACCTCTCTTTAGCTTGGATCCAACAGTGCCCTAATGTGAGTGGACAGCACTTCTGTTTGTGCAAGGGTGTATCCTAATTTCTGCTGATTCCTGTCTCGAAGCTGCATCCCTTGCACCATATTGAACCATAAGAACCATAGAGCAGTGGTTCTTAAATCTTCTTGGGGTAATGGACCCAAATGAGAAGCTGATGAAAGCTATGGACCCCCTCCCCAGATAAATGCACATAAACACATACAGACAGACAAAAAAAAATGCACCCAGTTCACGGACCACCAGAAACCCATCTATGGGACCACCAGAAACCCTAGAGGCCCATGAACTCCAGGTTAAGAACTCCTGCTCTAGAGGGTCCCCTGCGGCCAGAGAGGTGTGAAAACCACTGCCAGTTGCTGTATAACCAGCTGCGTAACTGGAAAGGGTGATACCCAGTATAGTGCCTACCTGAAAGAGGAAGGTTGGTAGTGACACAATGCCATATCACATCACCCCTGACCTACCAGTCTTTTCCGTATTGCTTATAAGCGGAAAGCCCACCTCCACTTGGTAAGCTTTGGCCTGTCCTGGAACCCTTCCATGTTTCGTGCTGTCACTGGTCAGTAGCAAAAACATGTTTGCCGGTGGGAGCATGTGAGGCGGCTGGGCCAGAAGCAGGCCAGGGCCACTGACTGGAGACGTGGACGGTGTGGTGACACCCACCTGGTGCAACACGCACCTCCACACACCCTGTTGTGCCGCCACTGTATATACCAATCAAGGGGAAAGGGAATTGTTGCCCTTACCTTCAGGTACCAAGAGATGGTGCCAATGCAGAGACTGCTGCAGTCAGCACCATGCAAGCACACAGTTTCTGACTGGAGAGCCACCCCAGTTGATGTCAACAGCTTGTGCTCAAGCTGGGGCAACCGTTCACTCAAAAACTGTACACTTGTATGGTGCTTGGTACATCTACTGCCTGTGCCGCCTTCCAGCATCTGAAAGTAATGGTGAGAATTATCTTCCTCTTTGACCACCACATAGCAGTCAGTGGTGGTTTCACCTTACATAAGAACATAAGAAGAGCCTTGCTGGATCAGGCCCATCTAGTCCAGCTTCCTGTATCTCACAGTGGCCCCACCAGATGCCTCAGGGAGCACACAGACTACAAGATACCTGTTTCCTGTTGTCACTCCCTTGCACCTGGCACAGAGAAAACCTACTTCTAAAGCCAGGAGGTTGCTTATGGCTTGTAACCTGTGATGGTCTTTTCCTCCATGAATCTATTCAAACCCCTTTTAAAGGCATCTAGGCCAGGTTTTAATGTACAATCCAGGTGCCAACACTTACAAGCCACCTCATAGCTACCACTGCCCCCAACTTGTGAGAACGGCTTTTCAGGGGCATCAGGAGCTGCAGCAGAAAGGAGAGGGTGGGAAAACTCCATTCAGTGAGCAGTATCCAGCTCCTGCTTCTTAAGATTCAGGAAGCAAGTTATAGAAACTGAGTTATTCAGCTGAGTTATAGAAACGTCTATAGTAACTATTGTATTCCTGTGCATTGGAAAGCTGCAGGTACTAAGTTTGATGCTTACAAAGGCAAACACAGACTGAAGAGTTTCAGCCAAGCCACTCCTTGATTCTTCTCAGAGTATCTCCTGGGTTGCTGGAACCAGACTTAATGGTGAAAATGTGGCTGCTGGCAAAAGCAGCAGTCCTGTGTCTCATCTTCCTTATGTTAATAATGTAAAAGCTGTAACATCATGCCTTCACACTGCAAGTTTCCCCTTTCCCTGAACAGCAGTTGAATGAGGGCAGGGAAACATGTAGATCTAGCCTTGCTAGCCTGGGACAGACCATCTAGCGGCCTGTACTACTTTTGTTGAAAAAGCTATCCAAAAATTCTCCTAAATGAAGTTTCTTACAAAAAGTTGAGTAACTATTTTTGTAATTAAATTTTCTATTCCAGCATTCCCAGCTATGAATGCTATAGTACTTGGAGGTGAGTAAAACAACCAGTAAAAGTATTGAATTAGGATGATTGATGCTATACGACTTGAGATTTAGGGTTTTGCTTTTTTCTACATATTGAAACTGTGAATACAAAGTTGAATGTCACAGTTTTGAAAATGTTCAAAATTTGAAATGACCATTTTAGCCACTGTTACTGAGAACCAGTTGCCAATAATTGGATCTGAATGGGTGGTTGTTACCTATTTTCTGAACTTCTCTCCCAGGAAATGCATTGATTTTAAGACCTTTCTCACAGTTTTATCAGAGTTCTGACTATAATCTCTCATCAATCCACTTGTATCTCTAACGATATAGATCTGATGCACATGCTACTTTTTCTGAGTTCTGCATTATGTGCCTAGAAGAAATGTAAGAACATTTGGGCTGGATTAGGTATCCCAAGGAGCCGCTGAACAACTAAAACGTGATGGTAGGGGTGAGGGAGTTGTGATTTGCAGTGGAGCAGTTGGGAGGGGGTGTTCCAACTGTTCCCCCAGTCACTGCAAACTCCTCCCTCAGCTATTTTTCCCTGTGATGTTGCAAGCATACATCCAGAACCCAACTGCGTGAAAAGCAATTGGGGGACAGGTTGTAGGGAATAAGGTAAGGGGAAAGGGCTTAGCAGTGGCGTACCTAGCACCACTGGTGGTTGGGGTGGGCTGCTCCCACCGCCCCGCCCTTGGCTGCTCAAAACCATGGGTAGACCTGGCCTCCTCCTTGAGATCCCCCCCCCCCCGGGTAGGCCAGGTAGGCCAGGTCTACCTGGCATTCAAATACTGGGTAGAACCTCAAGGTTCCCCACAGAGGAGGCCATGTCTACGTTGCATTCAAAGGAACAAGCATACTGGCACCTCCTTACGGCATGCACCTGAGATGGACCGCCCCCCCCATCCTGCTTTTAGTACGCTACACTTGGCTAAGTACCTCCTTCCTCCTGTCATGTCTATTCTGCAAATTGCATCCTCCATGTACTGCAATCTCTTCCTCCCTGCAACTGGGCAGCCATGTATCCACATAGCATTCCACCCACTGTTTTGCAGGCATTTGGTGAGGACCCAGGTTCCGTAGATCTACGTTTAGATCAAGATATGTCACTTGCTGTTTGGAAACAGTTTAGAGTGGAGAAACAAGTGGAAAGGGTTAAGCACCCCTTCTGCACACCTGAGAGCTTCTACTATTTATTTATTTATTTATTTTATTTATTTATCACATTTTTATACTGCCCTTCCTCCAAGGAGCTCAGAGTGGTGTACATATTTCCTCCCCTCCTTTTGTCCTCACAACAACCCTGTGAGGTAGGTGGGGCTGAGAGATAGTGACTGGCCTAAGGTCACCCAGGAAGCTTCGTGGCTTCATCATGCTTTACCTGTGGGGAAATGCAATTTAAACAATCCATGGGGGAAATTTTCTTGGAGAGGGAATTGGAGCAGGGAAATAGGTGGGGAAAGTGTTCAAAATCTTCTTTCCCTGCTGTTTCACTGCTGAGCTCTCCCAGCAGGCACGGTTTTTCTGATTTAAGTGGGAGAACAGGCTACTCTCATGCAAATTTTCATCATGTAACATGTAGTGTGGACCTCAGGGTCTGGTTGAACACATGTTTAATTGTGCAACCAGCCCCAATGGGTGTTTTGATTTATTTATAAATAGGAAGGGTGGCTGCAGTGAGGGAGGAGTCTTTAGTAGTTTGCTCCCACCATGGTTTTCAGCCCAGTCATGCCCCCTCCTGGTGCGCCATGTTTACATTAAAACAATTATCACTCTTCCATTGAAACCAATGGGACCTAAGGCTGCTTAACTTTTGTTGTATATTGCACGTAATGATCTAACAACCACAGTTGGAACGGTGAGAATTTTCACTCTCTTTCAAAGAGGGCAGAACCTCCTCCATTCTTGTTTTTCATTTTATATATAGTGAATTATACGATTTCTCCTAATATATCTTTTCATTTCTACAGAGAAGCAGCTAATTCAAGAAGTAATTCCTAACAGGCTATCAAATTTCTCACTTCCATGATCAGGAAGCTTTGTGCTTTGTGCTGGACACGGGTTACCTTCTAAAACACATTTAATACTATGGAGGGTATCACAAACAGCATTTTACCCTGGTTTTGTTTGTTATAAGCAGAATATTTGCAATAATTTATGGACAGCTTTGAATTTATAAATATGAAGGCACTGCCAAATATTTTTACTATTCCTTCATGGCAAATTGTCTTTAAATACTGGCACGGTATTTTTTTTCTGTTTTAACATTTACTTGTGGACCAGAAACACTTGCAGTCTATTGCCCCTGGCCTTCTGTGAGAATGTTACTGAGCAATGCTCATAAAAACTCAATTCATCAATGTGAACATAATTTGCTATGAACAGAAAGCTCACAAAAGGGTGAATTTGTCAGATAGACAGGTGGCCTGAGATCTCTCCCTGATACTGAATGATATGAATAATAGATTCTGGTAAATGTATGCCAAGACTTGAGCTGTAAACACAGCTGCCTCCATTCCCTTCCAGAATAACAGCTTCGAGAACGAAAAGCATAGGAGCCACAGTTCCACCTGAGGACTAAGCCTATGCACAGACACAGACAAACCACAATGATCCTCACAAAGGAAGTCAGTCACAAAATAAAAATAGCCAGTATTTTTCCTCGCTCTAACCTGCCTATCCCAACTATGAATGGACTATAAAAAAGGAATAAAAGAGAGCAAAGGGAAAGAGCAGAACAAATAGATTTTTTAAAAAAAATATTTTGATCTTAGAAAGCCTGATATTACACCAATTGTGACAAAGCAAAACAACGACAACAGCAACAACAAAGCCTACCTCTTGTTAGTAAAATCATTGGGCCCTAAAAAATTTTTTTTGTTATAAATACAGATGAGCATCTAAACTCATTTCTTCTAATAAATTGTACCAAAACAAGTTGGAAGAACCACCTACATCTTTTATCCATTATATTGGTATAAGTTTGGGGAATATTTTTTAAACAACCACTTATACACAGGAGAAATAAATATTTCAGTCAACCAGATAGTAGATTATACCAGTGGTGACCAACCTTTCTGTCAAGCGTGCCACAAGTCATGTTTAGATTATGAGGTAAGGTTATTCTGGTGTGCAGCCCCTAGTGGCTTGCTGTGATTTTGCATCTAGCCCACTGAGCTAGGAGCAAGTCAGCAGCGCAGAGTGGGAGAGACAGGCAGTAGTGTAGCCCGGCTCACAGGTCCTTCTACTGTCATCCAAGAGTGCCACAAATTTGAGCAGCCCAATCCTGCGTAAAGATTTGCGTCCGGCCCATAGGGCGCTCTGGCACAGCCCCTGGGGTCTCCTTCCCCTGGTGTAGGGCTGAAAGGCACCAATGGGCCTCCTCAGATGTCTGTCAGCTCTTGAGCTGGCATACAGCCAAGGTGGCGGTGTAAGTGCTGCTGAGCCCAGGAATGGGGATGAAGATATCGTGGCCGACATCCCCACCCCCACCTGGGCCAGCTCGTCCAAATGCCACCCTCCCTCGCCACCTGGCCCACCCCTGCACCCACCGGCACAACCCTTACTTTGCTCCAGTGACCGCAGGTTGGGTCCACTGCAGAGTGAAGCTTGCTGGCCTGTGTGCCAGTGGGCCTTACTCCTAGGGTGCCCAAAACGTGCTTTATGGCGCGTTTACGGTACCCTCCGTCTGCGGAGCGTGCACTCCACTGGCGGATAGTTATGCAGGATTGTGCCATTAGTGTCTGTGCCATTTGTGGCATCCATGTGACAGACTGGCCACTCCTGGGTTATAATGGGCAGACTGGACTGGGAACAGTCATTTGGCAAAAGAGGCCTTTGTAAGGACTGTAACTGATAAAGGTCTAAAGACTAGACTAATATCTAAGGACAACTATGGTCAGCTTTGTATGTGAAAAGTAGTGCCAGGAAGAATGTGAGCACCTCAAGCTTTGATTTTTTGCACCTTCACAAAAGTATCTGAAGACAAAATCTGGTGAAGGAAATGCACAAGTTGCCTAAAAAAAATAATCTTCACCTGTATCTGCACTACATGATTATCTGGATGTATTTTAAATACCTCAGGAGATATTTTCATGCTGCACAGTTGCTGTCCCTTGTAATCAAATTCTGGTTGCTGCAAAATGAAAATAGATCTATCATGGCCAAGAGAAACAGATACTGGCTAAAACACCACAAGCATACTTGACTGTAATGACCCAAACGGACAGTGGGACATGAATGCCCTCGTACGCTTGGCTTTGAAAAATTCCTGCCAGGCAGCAAACACCAAGCCATGTTTGAGAAGAAGATACTGATTGATTTCAATGCTTGTCAGGTGACTATATTTTCATAATTCTGGTTGCAGCTAATAAAAACCACTTCTTTGTCTCCCAGATATTGCCAGCATTTAATGTATGTGTGACCCATATAGCATCAATAAGGTGCTATTCCCCCTCCCTTCCTGGAAATGAGCCTCATTTTGGCTTCTAGGCACCAAGTAGGCTGCCTATTTATGTTTTTCCTCTGAAAATAACAGCCTAACAAATGAATTGGGATTTGCATTAGCATTATACATGTTTGTTCTAATACTTGTTATCTAGGGAGAATGTTCTTTATAATGACTTGGCTATGATGTGGGACATGTTCCTTTCCTGTACACAGAACCAAAACCTCCTCAAAGCTCTCAAAATGTGACTGCACATGAGACCTTGGTGGCCAAGGCAACTTTCACATAAACGATAGCCATCTGCAGAATAATGAAAATGAAATTATTTTCCTCTACCTTTTGCAATACCTACAGAAATGATATCATGACACTGAGAATCATCACCGAGATGTTGGAGGTGAAGCATTTGGAACATTTAGGGAAAGTGCCATACACCTGTGAAGTATTATTATTGTTATTAATATTTCTATTCACACATCTTATAACTCAGTGGAATCTGAAAATAGTGAAAGGAGCAGGTTTCCAACCATCATCCCCGTCTCCCTCCAGAAGCTCCGTTGCCCTTCATCCAGCAACTGTGTGGGAGCCTGGTCCCATCAGGAGTAAGAGACTGCAAGTCTCCCCCCCTCCCTTTTTTTTTCCTACCCAGACCAAATTAACAGATGGATAGCATTTGCTGCAATCAAAATAACAGCAAGAAGATTACCACTGGCAGACTGTGGAACTGGAGGATAACAGAAGGACCTCACCATCATCCAGGTGGAAACTTCTTTGCCACCCACCCAGTAGCTGGTTGGGAGCCTGGGCCCATCAGCAGTAGGAGACAGGGAGTCTGGGGGCCTCTCTCTTTCCTGCCCAGACCTGGGTTTGCTGCAGTCAGAATGGAAAGAGGAAGAGCACCTCTTCTTCTCCCTCCTGAAGGGAATTTGTCAGATAGCCTTGGTACTCTTTGGCAAGCCCTTTTCAGTGACGGTCACGGCAGGGAAGGGAAGACTGTTACTATTCATTCAGAGACAAATGAAGAAAGTGGTGGTGGTGGTGGTGGTGGTGGTCTTTATATTTTCAGCACTATGAACTCAGTCTGTGCTCCTCTAATTTTTATATGATTTTTAGGGAGATGTGATGTGCATGTTAATGAACTTAATGGTTGTCAGGTGTTCTAATTCAAAGATTTAAGGAATATAGGTTAAACTAAGATGATGACTGCAGATCTTAATCAGTTGTCTATTAAGGGTGATATTCTATTTGTATTCTCTAATGAACTGACTGAATTGTTTTTAAGGGGAAAAACAATTAATACACTCTATGGCAATTGTTCTCAAAGTTCTCCCCGCGAAGAGGGGATAACTGAGTATTTGCGGGGATGGGGTCAGCAGAGGTGGCGATCCCTGAACAAAAATAGAATGTACACACTTACCTGTCCTGGAGCGCTCCGGAGAGTGCAGGGAGGCCTGCGGACCCCTCCACAGGCCTCCTCGAGCTTTAGATCGCCGCTCCGCTGTGATTACGACCACTTTCAGTTTTCAGACAAAAAACAGAAGTGGTTGTAATTGCTGTGGAGCAGCAATCTAAAGCTGAAGGAGGCCCACAGTGGGGGTCACGGGCCTCCCCACATCCTCCAGAGCACTCCAGGACCCCCGGTAATTGTGTAAATTCTGTTCTTTAACATTTTTTTTTTACCGGTGGTGGCGATCTCTGTCGTTGCTGCCATGCTGTCCCCACTCCTTAAGGGGGCAGGGGACAGCATCCAGTTTTTGTGGTGGGTCACAACCCACCACTTTGAGAACCGATGCTCTATGAACTGCGCTTATTAACTGTTCCTCCTTATCTTCACTTGTGTGAGTGATCGATGTACCTTATCTGTGGGAATTTGGACTCAATTCTAAGTAGGAATTGGGGGAAACCCTCAATAAAAGATCTGTGCAATTGTTCTCTATGCAAAGGAGGTGGTCTATCTTGGTATAATAAATAATATCTATACATCTTCCTGTTATGAATTCTGTGTGTGTTTGTTATGTAACTTGCATAGGCTTACAGGATTCAATTTTAAAGAGTATCTAAATAATTGACTAAGTAGCTGGTCTTTAAATCACTCTCTGCCCAATCCTATCCCCTGCCCCGTTATAGCATGCAACCACGCCAATGGAGGCTGCAGTGCACACTATGTGTATGTGGGGGAATCAGACAGCCTGCAGGAGGTAAGTAAATATATTATTTACTTACCTCCCGATAGGCTGTCCAATAACCTATGGGTCCCCTTGGATATAAACCTGCCATTTTGCTGGCATATGTTTGAGGAGAGCCAGGGGTGGGGCAGGCAGAATAATGGGGAACGATCCAACATGTGTGATTGCTGCCAGACCTTCCTCCCTCACTCCTCTGACACACCTATGGTTCCTCCCCAACATGCCCCATTACCCCCTCCCCTCCTACAGCCTGCCCCCGCTGCCAACTTACCAATGCCTGCGGAGCCTCCCTGAGCTGCTGCTGCATGTACTGTTCCTCTTGCTGCTTGTGGCAGTGGCCTGGCAGTGCAATACAGAGGCCTGGCTATCGCGTGGGGTGGTGAGCGGGTTTGGGATGGGCAGGGGAGAGAAAAGGATAGGGACCGGGATGAGAATAGGGATATGTTGAGGGCGGGAAGGAGGTGGTTATCAGCCGCAGTGGCTCCACCAATATTCGATCCTCCTTCTCGGCCTCAATCCACCTACCTGGGTCCACTCAGAGTTGCGTCAGCAAAATCCCTAATTGGGGCATTACCAGTGGGGCAGCGGAGGCTTTCACTGGGGCAAAGTAGCAAATGTTCCCTTACCTTGAGGAGGCCTCCAGAACTCAAAACTTCTCTGTGGGATGCAGCATGCATCAGTGCCAGGGAAATTACATTGGATTGGGCTGTCCATTAATGAGAAGGAATTTAGTGATAGTATGCACATTTAATACTATACGGAGGCCACAGATTATCAACCATAGATAATTGGGGTTTGGATAGAATGGGTCCTCGTAAACAGGAACTGGTAAAGAAAATAGAACACAGAATCAGAGGGAAAAGGCGGAACCAGTTCTTAGCCTTACAACTGAAAAAAAACCAAACAGAGAAGACACCTCAAGATAATTTGCAATTTTTGAGGAAGAGTCAGATAATGAAAAACATGAAATTAGAGCAACGTTTGCAAATAGAAATAAGAAACTTTTTTAAAAAATGCCATTAGAAATGAATTGTAAAATCAAGGACAGACCGAATTAAGGAAGAAAAATTAAAGTTTGTATCAGAAAGGTTTTTGAATCCTGAGCCTAGTACAGAGGCTAGAACGGAAAGAAAGAAACGTCTCATGAAGGAAAATTGAAAGACAACCAGACTCTTATAGGTCTATTGTGTTGCTCAGCTCTGAAAATAAAATGGTAGCTGGCATTACGGCAAATGGTAAATGCTACCATTGATAGTTATATACAGGTTCCGATCAGTTAGGATTCATTTTTGTTGTTGTTCAGTCGTTAAGTCGTGTCTGACACTTCATAAGAGGTAGGAAATTAACAAGCACATTCAGAGTGCAATTACTGTCACCAACAATGGCCAAATCGCAACACAGCCTGCACTATTCGTAGGCCATGAAGGCTATTGACAGAATGGAATGGCTTTGGTCTGAAACTATGGAAGTCTTTAATATTAACTAAATATTAATTAATATTGAATATCCAATACTTTGCATAAATCAGGTGGGGTTAGGTAAGTGACGATCAGGTAAAGGTCATTTTGGATGCAGACAATATAATTCTTACATTGGAAAAGTCTACACTATGTCTCTTTAGTAATCCATATAATTCACAGGCAAAAATCTTTATTATTAATAGTCCTATAGTGGAGAAGCTTTACATTGCATTGAGATATAATCTATCATTCACTGTTTGGGAGTCAAAGTATTGACTAATATGAATTACTGTGGTAAAGAGGAATGAAATGTTCTGCCCCACATTTGGCTCTTCTGCATGTGGTGTGGGTATCAGCTCAGATTTTTGGGACCCAGATTATGACTACTATTTCTAGAATTATCAGTAATAAATAAGCAATTATAAACTGAATTCAATTTTTGAAGGAAATATTGAAACTGGAATCAAGCCAAAGTGGCATTTCTGTTGCAGGAAAGATCTCAACTGATTATCAAAACACTACAATACATTTATTAATTGCTACTAAAACTGTTGGAGCATGATATTGAAAAGTTCCTCTCAGCCCTTGACTAGAAAAGGCTATTGAAATTGTTAGATATAGCTATAATAGATAAGCTAACAGATCAGATATGACAGGGATCTGGTTCTGTTATTAGTTCAAATTTAGTAGATAAATTGAGACCATTTATTGTATACTGGCACACATATTATACTGAAATCAAATTAGAAAGTTTATTCCCCTAACATTTCTCTATTATGCTATTTGTGTATGACTTTCGATTTCCATTACTTTCAATGAATCCTATGGCCCATTCCTATCCATGGCCTACACCAGCAGATCTGGTGATCTGCTGCCATATATCCTGGTCTGGCATGGCAAAAGCCATGCCTGCTGACATGCACTTCAGGGCTGCTGGCACAAACAAACGGAGGCCCTGTGCATGTGCCACCAGTTCACCCAGCCTGTGCTGGAGCAGACAAGGTGCAGTGGGGATGATTTGGGGACGGTTCAGGGGAGGACCAGGGCAGGGAGCAGACCAAACCGGAGGCACATGCCAAGATTCTATCCCCTTTCCTTGGTCCGAATTGCCCCCCCCCCCGTCTCCTCAGTCTGTGAGTGGACTTACCAGGCTCCTTTCCCTCCAAGTCCCACATCGATGAGGTCTCCTCCTTGCAGAGCGGGCCATGCCTGATGTGGTGGGTCCCATGCAGCCAACTGAGACCGAGCACCACTCCAGCTGTGGCAGGGAGCAGGCTGCAGCTGATGATGAAGCACACCTACTGACGGAAGAGGCTGCAGTAGCCATTTTGGCAACCAATCAGCTCCCCTATGGACTTGCTACTGCTAGCAAGGGAGCTGCAATGACAGCTCCCAGCCCACAGGAGCCACTCTCCATGTGGATTAGTGGAAGGCAGGAGAGAAGGGGTGGAGCCCCTGGGCTGGAGGGTGGGAAAGTGGGGAAGGAAAGGATGGGGCTGGTTTGGGGGATGGATGGAAGACACCTCTCGGCATAAAGATGGGCAAGCCCATGATAAGAGGATAGTTGATACCTGCAAGAGCTGTTTTGATGGTGATGCTTATACCCTCTGGGGGAATCAGAAGCAACCCAAGGCAGGTTTTGCCAGCCAGGTGGAGAGGAGAGCTAGGGTCCTGCTAACCCTCTCCCTCATCAATCGGGCTAGGGACTGAGAAGACCTTTTGGCCTGAGACTGTTATGGGAAGGCTGCCTGCCCCTGCCACTGGAGCAAGAGACTGGGATAAAAGTGGTGAACGACATGGAGCCTGACATGGGCCCTCACACCAGCTAGATAGCTAGTATAAGTCAGAGGGGTCCCCATTGGCGGCCAGGCCAATTACAGGGGAGATAAGCAAAAATGATTTTTACTGACCTCTCCCAGGCTGTCTGGTTACCCCCCCCCCCGCATGCAGCATGTGCTCCATTGGCTATGGCAGTGTGGGTTTGAAGGAACCACCAACCAGACCCAACTCATGGGGTAATGGTGCTTGAAGCTGCCTCCCTGCTGCCACCCTCATGCAGAGAAGCAGATGAGTGCCACCTCCTCCTCTGCAGAGAGGAGTAAGTGAGTGGGCACTCCGCCTCCTCTGCTTACGTTTGAAAGTGGAGTAGAGACAACAACATAATGACAGGCACTGTCTCAGCCTGCTATCACCTCCTCCATGAGTGAGGAGGAGGAAAGCCAATGGTGTTAACGGTGGCGGCCCTTGTAGCCCACCTGCCCCCCCTTGTCTTCCTTTTTGCTTGCTTGAAGACGTGCAGGAGGAGGTGTGCAGCCTAAGAGGGAGGCTGTCATTGCCTATGTATTCCTCCTTACTCACAAAGGGGGCAAAGGATGAGGCAGTGATGCCAACACCAGAGTCACAGCCTCTTCCAGAGTCGCTGCTGCTGCTGCTGCTGCTGCTGCTGCTGCTGCTGCTGCTGCCGCCTCCCTCCCTCCTTCCCTCCTTCTGCACTTACCTCCTTCCACTCCTGGCTGTGCTGTACTGTTTTGAAATAGTGCGGCAGAGTGGGGCAGACCAATGACTCTGGAAGGAACCTAAGTGGGGATCCTCCCAGCTTCCTTGTTTCCCTCCACTCTGCTGCTTTATTTCAAATCATGGGTAAAGTGGAAGATGGGGGCCAGGTGAGAAATCAGCGGAGATGCCTTATTGGTGCAGGGTGCTACCTGCCCCATTTGCAACCAGAGGAGGCAGCTTGCCTTGTCTTGACTCATCATTGGGCTGGCCCTACAACAAACAAAAACACACTTGGTGTCCCCCCCCCCCAATAAAACATAAATGCCAGGTAATTGATACAAAAGTAATGCACATAGTTTTGCCTCTGTAAAGCAGGAAGCCAGAAAGCTGAGCTTTGTGGCTACAAGAATCAATGTTTGATTATTATTGCCTACCTGTCCTTTAAAGGGTGTTGCAGTTACCTAAGGAAAGGGGAATTTCTCAGGTGAGTTAAGCCTAACAGACAATGTAATCTTTCTTTGCTGTTTCAGTCAATTCCAGCTCGATTATCCAAGATGATAGGGCAATCAGTTAGTTTTGGTAACTCAAGGGGGTGTTGTAATGTCTCTGCATTGCCTCTGTCAAGAGGATTTGGGGGGCAAACAGCCCATGTGTGTTCTCACACAAATTCCTCTGTCTCCATTCAGGGATGTCAGAAAATTCCATTTCAGTAATGCTGCAGCTTTTAACCTTTAGCTTGCTTAGAGGGCAAGAGGCATTTGGAAAATGGAGGTGAAATGCTTGCTGCCTTTGGAGTAGCGGTAGTCATGTTCAGATGACAAATAGTACACTGACTGCATGTTGGTGCAGAACAAGGTTGTGGCAACAGCCCCCAACTTCTGTGCATTCACCTCTGTACAAAGCCTGTATGTGCACATGTGTAGACTCTCTCCATATCCCCTCTCCCTGCTTTTTGCACACATACAAATCACACATACGATATCCCTTTCACACATACAAATTACATGGATGTAGACTCTGTACAGTGGCTCGACTGACCACACAAGCCTGTTCCTTCTTCCATGGATTTGTGTACTTTCTTCATAACCTGAAAAGGGCAACCTCTTCATAACCTCTTCAAAGAAATAGTCAGGAGCTTTGGATTGATTTCCTATTACCCCTAGTAGACAAAGTATAACTGCATCAACCGTTGTGTAAAGATGTGTAAATTTATCCCGTCTTGTTGTTGTTGTTCAGTCGTTAAGTCGTGTCCGACCCTTCGTGACCCCATGAACCATATCCCGCCAGGCCTTCCTGTCCTCCACTATCTTCCTGAGTTCGCTCATTTTCATGTTCGTTGCATCGGTGATGCTGTCTAACCATCTCATCCTCTGCCTTCCCCTTCTCCTTTTGCCTTCAATCTTTCCCAGCATCAGAGTCTTCTCCAGAGACTCCTCTCTTTGCATTAGGTGGCCAAAATATTTGAGCTTCAGCCTCAGTACCTGTCCTTCCAGAGAACAGTCAGGGTTGATTTCATTTAGGATTGACTGATTATAGTAGACAAACTATAACTGCATCAACCATTGTGTAAAGATGTGTAAATTTATCCCGTCTTAGAGATAGCCCAAATGTGTAAATTTATCCCATCTTAGAGATGGCGAGAATTTAATATCAGATATGTATGGACATGAGAAGCTGCCTTATCGAAAACCAGATCTTGGTCCATCTAGCTCAGCCTAGTCTTCACTGACTGGCAACAGCTGCCTAGGCTTTCAGACAGGTGCATTTCCCAGCCCTTCCTGAAGATGCCATGTATAACATCATCCTCTACACATAACAGGAACTATTCATATGTGATGCATACGATCACTTTGGATGACTCCCCTGAGTTCTGAAATGTGGTGCTGCTCCGTTCTTCTAACTACTACTACTACCGTGCTGTATAATAAGATACAGATGTTATTACTGTGCTGGTTCCAGAGAATGACGGAGGTAAAGCGAAAGAAGGTACAGTGGAGGCTTTTATTGGACCAACTTCAATCACTAAGAGTAAAGCCTCATAAGGCTTTTATTCTCAATCTGCTTTCCTTTCTGCCTGAAGGAGAGCTTTGCAAGCCTCCAGAGCTTGCGAACTCTTATCAGCTGAAGATGGAGCAACAGAACAGATCACCTTAATTACTCTGTGTCTCTGCACTATGGAGGCATATCCACTGGCTTAAACCTATGAAAATCCATCTTAAATAAAATAGTCATTTTAAAGTCACTCAATATTGATACTAAAAATATTCACTTAAATTTACTTAATATTTATTCTGGTGCTTTTTTTATCTGGGCAACCAACCAGCAGGGTGTAAGCATCACCACAGCAGAAAAATGATAATGAACAGAACTAGTCTATTACTGTTAGTGATAAGCTGCTGATAGCATGTGCACAATGTTCGCAGGGTTATTTTTTTTTTCAATTTTCCTTCATCCATTAAGGTCCAGGATCTATAGGTCATCAGGATTTCAATGAGAACTAACTGGCTGATTTCAAAGGAGTCAGGACCAGACAACTTTAGGGTGCTATTTATTACCAGCTAGAGATGGGCCAGCAGTTTGCCATATAATGTTGATACTGCAGGGGCCTTATATGGAACAGACCATCTTCCCATCCTCCTGAGAGCTTAGCTAGGCAAAGAGGTGGGTCTCTTATATTTAGCAAAGGGAGAGCAACTGTCCTTATTCATCCATCCCAGCACAGTGACTTTTCCAGTGGCTACTTGCTGGTGTCTCCCTTGGGACCTTTTTTTAGATTATGAGCCCTTTGGTGGCAGGGAACCATATTTTCATTTCTGTTGCTATGTAAACAACTTCGTGAAGTTTTCTGTTGAAAAGTGGCATATAAATACTACAGTTTGCCCTCCATATCCATGGGCGTTCATTTCCCATGGATGGCAAATAAATCCCGTGGATGGCATATTGGAGTCTGGCGGTGGTGGGTTACAGAAATGTCAGTACCCCTCCCGGCACCCGGAGCAAGGGCAGAGCCTGTGTGATGTCACTTCCACGCCTCCCGCCAGTTTTGGTCCCTTTTCGGAGCCGTTCGAGCTCCAGGGAGGGTGGGCGGGCCGAAACGAAGATGGCCGAAGTGGAGGCGACGTATCGCAAGGGTAAGTACGCCCCCGTGCCTGCACCTGGAGCAGCTGCTCCACGCGCTTCGCCAAAGTTCCGCCGCTGGTGGGTTATGGCGCCACACTAACAGCGCAATCCTATCCAACTTATGCCACCGGTGTAACTAGCAGTGCAGCGATAATGGGAGACCCCAGAACAGAAAGGGGATTCAAATCCCCTCCAAAAGGGGAATTCAAAGGGGATTTGAATCCCCTTTCTGTTCTGGGGTCTCCAGTTCTTGCTGCACTGCTGGTTATACCGGTGGCATAAGTTGGGTAGGACTGAGCAGAGCTCAGCTGGTGGCATAAGTTGGATAGGATTGTGCTGTGAGTTATGTAGAAGCTGCGCGTGCCCGTGGCCCGTTTCTCCAGCTGCCCCGCGCTCTGTGAAATTGAGAAGGTGAACGAGAAGGGAGGAAGAACTGAGGTGGCTGAGAGTAAGATGAATTTGAGGGATGGGAAGAATGGAGGGGGGTAGGGCACATTGTATGCATGGGAATACTTTCCTCAGAATGTGAGGCGACTCCACTTGTTCATATACTTGTTCATAGAGCAATAATTAGTTAATTTTCCACAATACGTTGAATAGCTCTGTGAATTAGTTCAAACCTAATTTGAACATCTAGTATTCTTACAAATAAAATTAGTCTTCCAGTCCTAAATATGCTTCCTCAGTAGCGAGTCCTGTGGGCTTCAATGGGGCTTGCTTCACAGTAAGCATGTTTAGGATTGCAGACATTCATCAGACTTTTAATCAAAGCTGACAACAATTGTCCTTACGATCAGAGTACACTCATCAGAAATGTTTTTATGACTATTTTGAATTGAACATTTGTACAATAATTTGTTACAGAAGCAGAATTCCTCTTTATCCAAACTTCTGATTATTTGAATGTTTTGGATGCCTTTCCCTGGAATATTCAGAAGGCTTAGGTGAAGAATTTAATATCTCTCTCTCTCTCTCTCTCTCTCTCAAACACACACACACACACACACACACACACACACACACAGAGAGAGAGAGAGAGAGAGAGAGAGAGAGAGAGAGAGAGAGAGAGAGAGAGAGAGAGATTGCTTTGCTTAGATCAGCCAGTCAGGTAACAAGACAAATACCATGTGACTGACGCGATTAATTATAGCATGCACTGAAAGCCATTCAGGAACAAACTGTGGTCTAAAGCTCAGTAACAGGACTATTTGTAGGGAAACTGCAAGTAATGAATACTCTCGTAAGAATCATCACCTGCTTGCAGATAAATCATGATACATAAAAAGCTACGTTGATCAGATAAATTATTCACATTGAATAATTTGCCCATCTCCAGATTCAGCCAGCCCAGATAATTCACAAGCAGTAAAAGCGATAAATTGTCCTCGGTGGATAATCTGACCAGCTTCATCAGAAAGTTTTAGCTATAAACAGAACAACAGGCATTTATGCAGTACCTCATTCAACAACTCAGGAGAACACACTATATCTGCAGGATAGCAAAAACATTTTTCCCCTTCCTCCAGATGTCTCTTTTTCCTTCCAGAAGTTACAGAGCATTGGACAAGCAATAACAGATGATGAACACATGCATAACTACAAATGGGCAAGCTGATTGTTTTCAGAATTGGTATAAACATTTGCTCTTGGATTGAGATTTAGCCCATAGCAAATCTTTACATTCGTGTTATAAACCTCTGACAAAAAGAGTTTATAGTGGAAGTGCTGACAGTGAGAAAATGTGGTTACGGTCAGAAAAGCAAATGGAGACAAGTGCCGTTTTCTAATTCCATCTGTAGAGCCCATCAGTGACTTCCATACCTAATTTGGCTAAGTTTACGAGATAGAAATAAGAGCATGCTAAGTGCTGCTGTTGCAAATTCCACCTAGGAGCTGCAACATTTTTGGCAAAATAATCATCCGCACCCATCCGCCATTCTGCTTCACACCACATCTTCACATAAAGAGGAGAGAGAGAACAACCATCTCTCAGGCAGCTGGGTTTAGAGTAGAAAAACTTGAGAATGAGCATTTAATAGCAAAGAAACGTGAATTCAAGAACTGAACTTGGAAGAAAATTGAGGAAACAAGACATTAACCGCGCAATCCTGTGTAAGTTTAGGCCGGCGGAACTCCTGCTCCGCCGGACCTTACGGCACTTTTGTGGCACCAGGAGAGTAAGCAGCACCGGCATGGAGGCCGGCGCCACTCACTCTGCTGCCCTTCTTCTCCTGTGCTGGCTGTCCCAGGTAAGTCCTGCATCAATCGATGCAGGGGCATTGGGAGGACGGGTCGGGGTGACAGGGGAGGGGCGATTGGCCGGCCCGGCCCGGGAGTGGGGCTGGGATATCGGCGGCATGCTCCGCCATATCCCTGTCCCATTTCCGGGCCAGGCCGGCTTTAATGGCCTCCCCAGATGTGCGCTAGCTAAAGAGCTGGCGTGGAGGCCCATTGGGGACCTACCCCCTTCCCCCAAGTTGAGCCTCAGCCATGTTGGTGCAGGCCACATCCTGACTAGGAAGCTAGCCATTTAAGCCGGCTGCCACATCTTAGGTAGGATCAGGCTGCCCATAGAATAAAACCAGTAGAAACACAAGAAGGAAAGATGGAGGTACCGTGGGAAAAAGAAACAAATATGAATGGTAAACACTACAGGCAGCTGTTTACATGGCATGCCTACAACTGAACAGACATTGTTCAATACATCCGCATTATATGCTTTACTCTTTTATTAGGCTAACTTAAAGAGATAAGACATATAAAGGTGTGAAATGCTCATAGATAAAATACTTATAGGAAGCCATAAGCGTCCAACAGGTAGATGAAAGCACTACAGGTTTAATGTAAAATCTAGAATCAATTTTGAAAAATACATTCAAATATCATGTGATAAAAGAAGAAATGAAAAGCCAGCACATTTGATATTTTCAAGGAAGTTTAGGACATCTTCATGCAAAGAAAACCAGCTTTGGATAAGTACAATAAGAGGCTATTCCAGGGAGAAACATGCCATTTCAATAACCATACCACAAGCCCAAAGATGCTTGTGATGAATGGTGAATTTATTTATTTATTTATTATTTATTTATTTATTTACAATATTTTTATCCCGCCTTTCTCCCCGAAGGGACCCAAGGCGGCTCACAACAACAGATACAACAAATAATCACTCATTTAAAACAATAAAAACAATCCACAAAAGCTAGTAAAAACATCATCTAAAACATCATCTAAAATTAATAAAACCACATCAAATTACAATTAAAACAGAAGCATAAAAAAGCATTAAAAAAGCATTAAAAAGAATTGATTTAAATCAAGAATGTCCATAATGTGACATACAGGTGTCCATCAGCATCATGTGACACACATATCCGGTGACATACATCCTGCTGCTTGGTCATGTTTCCTGGCTCCCCCAGCCCTACCTGCTAGGAATGTCCATGATGAGTCACCCATAATAGAAGTAGCATGCAAGCCTCCAGTTTTACTGGGGTTTTACTATCCAAATAAATTACTGTGCTGAAAAGTGCTGCTCACGAAGTGTGAAAGGGATTTCCACATGCTTCTGACTGAGTGTACTGTTACTTTGTGTGGTTGCTGGTGTCCGACCTGCGTCCACCGGCATACAACAAGTTACACTGGCATAAGTGCATTTACACCGTTGGATCTACATTTACACCGATGCAAGAGTTACACAGGATTGGGCTGTAAGTAGCCTTACCACCCCAATGTAGGGGGGTGGAAGTGATCATGGCTGGGACATGGCCGAGATTGGGGGCATGGCTGGGGGCGTGGCCAGGGGCTGGGACGAAACTACGTGACTAGGCTGTAAGCTCTCTGAAGCAGCTTGAGTGAACTCGGGCCGTTACGGAGAGCTTACAGCCTTGTTGCGTAGTCGCGCAAAGCTGGAAGCTCTCCGAAACGACCCGAGTTCACTCGGGCCATTTCAGAGAGCTTACAGCCTCGCGCGAGTACGCGACGAGGCTGGAAGCACTTTGAAAATGACTGAGTGGATTCTGGACGCGATGCTGGACAAAGACGGGGGCAAGTCCCAGCTGGCCGGGACAACGACGGAGACTGGACAGGAGCCCGGGATTGGGCTCCTGAACCGTAATTGTCCCGGCCAGAATCGGGACTATGGTAAGGCTAGGCTGTAAGTGTTTCACAGAGTTGCTCTGTGGATTGTACTGGCCAGGTCCAAAAGAGAGTGATACAGACACATATGTTGCTTTTGATTTAGAAATGTTGCATCCTGCATCCCCAGAAGCATCCCTCGGCCATATCCCCATCCCCGCCGGGCCGGCTACATTGTTACACGGCCTCCTCTACATCCGCCAGCTATTTAGCTGGCGGAAATCCGAGGAGGCCGATAGGGCCGGGCCAAATTTACACTCGGGGAAGGGGCCGAGCGTCCCCGAGTAGACCTCTTGCCCGCCGGTCAACGGGCAGCCCGTGCACAGGACGGGCGGCCCTGGGTCGCTGGCCAGATCCTTAGTCAAGATTGTGCATTAAAGCAGCTATTTGCTAGAACTAAAGATGTAAGATAAAGAATGGGAGAAACTTAGGTTGAGCATCAGGGGAAATAAATCATGATACCAAGAACAATTAGAAATAAAACAAAAAAACTAAAAACCGAGCCCACTCTCATACCATATACACCATACACAGTATAAAAACCCAAGCATTTGTAAAACAACCACATTGACTTGTAGCACAATTAACACAATTATATCATTGCAACTATACACACCAGTTGAATTTGACTCTACTAGAACAGCTGAGAGCTATACTGAAAACAAATCAATCGAACCCAGCTAATTAGAATATAACAAGTAGTTTGAAATTATGCAAAGCTTAGTCTTTTAACTCATTCATAATTCTGACTGTAAATTAGTAAGTGTATGTCAGTAACTTCATATGCCTGCTGCAATAAATACAGAGAGCAAGATATGTTTTGTCAATAGGCACCCTTCATGCAAACTGGATACACAAGTAGGAAATAATAAGGTTGCTTAATGTCTAATTAATTAATTGAGGCTTCAAGATAAGATCAGGAGATCCTGCTGACCCTGCATGCTAATCAGGTGATTGATTAATTGCTACAATCTTAATAATTATAGGTTATAACGAGAATGATATTTTGCACTTTTCATTTCCAGCGGCTTATCTATTCTCCATGTACTGAACCATGAGCACATTTTATTCCTTTGTCATAAGTAATCCCAAAGACCTCTCTTAGCTGATCAGGCTAATGACAAGCATTATCCTTCCAGTTTCTACTCACTATATCAGTAATACTTTGGTACAATCCAGCCAAATGTTCACCACTTTTAAGTCCCATTGACTTCAGTGCACTTAAGTGCATTCTTACTCTTCCACTGAAATCAATGGAAATTAAAGTATTCCACACTGGCCCTTTTGGCCTAACCCTATCAATGGATTGCCCCACAGATGGCTAGTACTGCCAGCGTTCACTGGTGCAAAAATGCCCTAAAGTGCTTTGTGATGGCACAGTGTCTCACCAGCGATATCGCTGGTGTAAGTCCACGTTGATCTATGTTGGCGGATCAGGCTTGGGAAGGGGGATAGGATATGGCATGCTCCAGTGCTGCCAATTCTGCCCCTTCCTGGACCTGATCTGCCCACCACCACCACCCATCGCCACCCTGTTCAACCCCCTCCCCACCATTCCTCCACCCCATAATTCCCCCATCCCCTGCATGAATGTACCTGCTCCGGTGAGCATTCTTGCGGCTCAAGAGCTCACGTACATTCGCGCTGCCCGTGCTGGCGTGGCGTACCTGGGGCCTGGAGGGAACTCAGGATATCAGGATCTCGGCCCCCGGTGTCCCGGTCCCCTCCAGGCCCCGGGTGGGCAATGGCCGCCCTTCCAGAGGCGTCGCTCCGGTAGGGGCGGGGCTGTAAGTTTCGCTCCGTCCGAGTCCCTTTACCGAGCAAGCAGGAGGCAGCCCCGCCCCCTCACTGTCGGAGCCTTTCCCCTGCGGAGAAAGCAGCAGGCAAGAGACCCTGCCTGCTGCTTTCTCCGCAGGGGGAAGGCTCCGACAGTGAGGGGGCGGGGCTGCCTCCTGCTCGCTCGGTAAAGGGACTCGGACGGAGCAAAACTTACAGCCCCGCCCCTACTGGAGCGACGCCTCTGTGCCCTTCCTTGCCACCCAGTTCATCCTCCCCCCGTCCCTGCTCCTGACTGGTGTAGGATTTGCCCAGTCTGGCGGCCGGGGAGACGGCGGGGCGAGCAGTGCATGCCACAGCGCTGCTTGCTTTCCGGGTGTCGCGCAAGTGCTTTACGGCACTTGTGCGTCACTCTGCCCCGGGGCAGCACGTGCTGCCCGGGAGCTTCTTTACACAGGATCATGTGTAAAAGGTAAGTGGTGACCTTTTGAAGTCTTCAAAGGGTTACTGGACTTTTAACTTTTGCAGCTTGCTTGGTTCGAAGTGATGGCACTGAAGAAGATAACAGTGAAACTGTACTATAAAAGTAAATTACTATCATGAATATTAAGCAACAAGAATATAATAAACATGACTGCTTACATGATTCTGATTTATTGGTGCTGATTTGCTTGTAAATTATCACACAAAAGTATTCATTAAAAAATTTAGGAACATGTGCAAAATAAAACTTGGTGGACTGTTTCTGGAGGCTTTAACATCTGCTGTTTGATTCATTTCTAAATATTCTTGGGATACAGTGGTGTAGGCTCCTTCTCGCTCACTGAACTAAATGTAAGTTTACATGTACAAGGACATGCCTATTTCTTTCACCCTCCATTCAATTTCGATGGTCCACAACTGCTAGGAGGGACGGGGGACCAGAGGTTATATTCAAAGCCTGTGGAAGACATACAGCCCCCGACTGCATTCTGAATCCTCTTTCTTCAGTGCTGCTGCAAAAGCACCACTGCAGAATGGGTGATCCAGCTGCTGATCTCCAGTAGTATTTACGTCACTTGTTAGGTAGATGGAGGCAGGCTCAGAGGCGGAGACCAAACAACTCTTTTCCAAAATTATCTAATAAGTGATTAGTGCCCTTGTGAAATACATTGCTGACATAACTCAGTAAGTAGGGCCGGCTGGGAGAAGTCTCCATGAGCATGTGTTCAGCCTTCTGCTGGGCTCTCATTTGTCTAAATTAGGGTGTGCCTACCAGTTTATCTATCTAAGGACCCAAATCTATTGACAAGATATTCTGGTGGTGGAACTCGCAATCTGCCAGCACATCTTGCGGGCTGCTGGTGTGGCAGCCATTGTATCGTTCTGCAATGAGCTGGTTGCAGTGCAAGCCCCAGAAGGCCATACGCAGGTGACAGCAGCCTACAGAATGGACTCCAAGCGAGGTAAGGTAGTGGAGGAGGCAGATCAGGGGTCCCCAGAGAGCCCACGAGATGCAGTGGAAACTGCGCCAATGTGGATGCACTCCATAGGCTGGCCGAGGATAGGATTAGGCCGTAAAATGTGTAGAATTCCCCCAAGAAAGTTCACATATTTTATAATAATTAGGCCATCTTCCTTGACAGAGGTGTTGTTACGATGGGGGCAGTTGGGGCGGTGGCCCCAAGCGGTGGGTCAAGGGGAGTGTACCTGCTGTTGGATCCGTTGCCCCTCCTGCCGGCTCCTTCCCGTGCAGCCGTTCTGGCTGCAAGTTTGCCCCTCCCGGGCGCCGTTTGGCTCAAAAAAGGAGCGGAAAAGCATGGGGGTGTTTCCGCGCCACCAACACGCGTGTTGGTGATGTCACACCCCCAGGGGAGGGGCGTGTGGCGTCCGTGGGGTGGGGTGGGGTGGGGTGTAGGCCCGTAACTGTTTCTTGATAATACTGAGATGTTTCACCTTGGGAGAAACACTGAAATTTGCCTCAAATTTCACTTTTTTGAAATTTCCGTGCCAACTGCATCTGTCCTTCCACGCATATTGCACACACACAGAGACACATGCTGAACTTATACTATGAATGACTCGTGTGTCTGTATGTGCATCTTTCATGGTTTTGCAAAACTACAATCAGGGATGGAAATTCAGCTTCTAACACAGTGGAACAAATCCAGCAGCAAAAACCTCCTAAAGGCGGTTCATGCTTGTTCTGTTAAATAGTGCTCACTTTGAGTCAAGAGGTTTCATTACTACATTTGTGAACCTCTTGGCACCAGAGGTTGGGATTTCCCAAAGATTAAACATTATTATGCATTTTGCACCGGGGTTTGGCAGCAGAAGCTTCAGATCATCCGTGCTGAAGTGCTATACAAACAATAGAAGAGATTTTTATTTCAAAATACCAGTTTTATGAGTGCATCTATATGTCTTTAATACTAGAGGTATGGTGCATATCTGTCTTAAAGAATTGCGGCAAACTGCCAGAGTTACTAACTAACAGGGATGGCAGGCATGAAATACTATCAGTGTTAAGAGCCTCCCTGCCTATATTCTGGATCAGATATTCTGTTATCCAAATTAATGGAAACCTCATATGAAAACAGGATTTCCCCACCACCACCACCACCTTTAGATGTGCTAAACCCTGCTTTGTGTTTTACATGGCTCACTTTGTGACATGTGCCATGATGTCACGCCTAAGATTATTTCTGAAGATTTCTGTGTCAGAGTCACTCTCGGTTTGCTTTCTGTCTGCCTAAACCCCTCCACTCCGCAGCACCAATTCAAAATGCCACTAAGCGAAGGATCTACTGCACAAGCCAAACTGAGAGTGCACACATATCTTGGTTCCGTTTCGATTAGCACCGTAGTTTCTATTTCTACAGGTCTCATAATTCACTCTAGAAAATTTGTGTGCATGAAGTGGATCAGGTTTTCATTGCTGCTGTTGTCTTCTGTCAGTACATGTACAAGAGGCAGAGGACAACTAAGAAGCTCAGTTGCATGGCATGTGAAGCTGGGACAAATCTGGGCCAACGTGGTTTTCTTTTCTTGCTTCTAAAAAGATGCAAAACAAATACCATTCTGGAAATGGCACTTGGGATCCAACAGACAAGTCTGCAGAAGCGTGTATAAACCCGCCCAATAGGCAAACCTCCTTTGCGCCTTCTTTCTATGTTTATTAAAAGGAATTGAGGACAAACTCCTGAAGCTTGCGTGCTTGTCTCATTTGCCCCCAGTGCTTTATTCATTCTTAGAAACACTCAATATGTTTTCTTCAAGGCTTTCTTGTCTGCTCAGCAGCAGCTGTGGCACTTTTCAGGGTAGTGGCATCTAACCCTTTGTATGGTTGGCCATAGCACATGCAGATCCCACTGCCATCACAGCCACTTAACACCTGGCCTTTGCACTACGGTACTAAAAGCATGTCCCCAAAGATGAGGGGTATGACATTTATCTTCATAAATACCTGGAAGTCAAAGGATCCCCTTTAAGCGCACTTTATTAATAATCCAATGTCATGCATGTTTGGCATAGATTTTAAGCCAATATATACTGTTGCAGCAAAGAATCGCTGTAGGAAAGCCTTGAGGTCATGTTGTGCTCCCAATGATATTGCTAGCAAAGACAGAATCAGATTCCTGAGAGTGTTTGTAATTGTTTAAAATGTGACTTTTGTATTGTATGTTTTTTGTATATATTTTCTTTTGCTGTAAGCCGCCTTGGGTCCCTTCGGGGAGAAAGGCGGGATAAAAATACTGTAAATAAATAAATAAATAAATAAATAAATAAATACATAAAATAAAACCCAGAGTAAAACCCAGATTACAGCATTTTCGTTTCCTGCTGTTCTGCACAGATTCAAATAGCAGAATTTGGCATATGATACAGAAAGGAGGCATAGAAATAAAATGCTGGGGATGAGATAGCAGTATGACCAGCCATGATGCAGAATAATCAATTCACAGAAAAGGGCACAAACTTTACATATCCTTTGTCTGTCTCATTGTAAAATCTTACACACCTGACTCTCCAAACAGTTGTCCGTCATTTGTGATCTAGAAGTAGAAGCAGTTGCTGCTTAAGCTCATACATGTCATTCCTAATTGGCCAGTTTTGCTTTGTTCCTGACTGGTAATGGTAAGGCCATGTGAGACTTCTTGCTACAAGGCAAATGGAGTACTTCTAGGTCTCTGTCTCTCACCCTGGAACAGGACTCGCCACTTCTGTTGCTCCTGTTTTTCATCTTACCAACTTGACACTACTTAGATCTAGCTGTCTACTGAAAGTTCAAATTATTCTTGGATGGGGCTTCTGAACATCTGTCTCAGATATTTTTTTGTCATCAACCTGCCATGGGATTACTAGGATGTGTTTTAGCAATCAAGAACTCTATAGCTCTTCTGACCATTACTCCACCAATAGGGTGCAAGTAAGGCCTTTAGTGTTGTAGTTTTCATGCTGTGCTTTGTGGAATGTTGGAAGATTATCAGGTGTTCCTCAGTGTGAGCTCTGATGGGGCCCAATGAGGTGGCGGGGAAGGGAGAGTGTCCCACCCGGTGGTTAGGCAGTGGTGAATGCAGTCCTGCCGATCAGTTAGGTGACAGAACACATGATCTTGCTGATCAGCTGGTCAGATTGGGTGCCCAGTCACCTGGGCAGTGGTGCACTGTCTGGTGATGTCACTGCCCACTGTCCAAGCCCAGCTGTAGGGCAGATGGGCTGATGGGCAGCAGCTGGCCTCAGGGGACAGGGAATAGCACCAGCCTTATAGAGGTCTCCCCCAGCAGCCAGAAAAGGAAGAGAGAGCAAGGAGGAAAGAAGCCAATCAGAGGAGAGAGGGTAAGGGTGGAGACCAGGGTCAGAGTAGAGAGAGGAAAGGGTAGAGGATGGAGCGTGAGAAGGACTGGTGTTCCACCTGATTCCTCCACGGGAGTCAGCCCACCACCAGGGGGTGACGGGAACAAGGCCTCTGGATAAAGGGAAGAACCGAAAGTGCAAGAAGCTGGTGTTAGAACAGCTCCACAACAAGCACCTGGACAAGAGCTCTGGGAGCAGCTGCCTACAGCCCCCCTGACCCAACACCCACCACCCAAAGGCCAAGCCTGGATAGGCAGAATTGATATCTCCACCAAGTGGCCTGAGCTATCCCAAGATACTCTTTCCAGGGCTATATTATAGGCAAAGAGCCTATACTTAACAGCGACTGGAGAAAGCAAGAAGCGGGGGCCCAAGATAGGGTGTGGTGAACAGAGGGAGGAGGGTCAACCACTCCCCTCTCTCTGTTTCCTTTGTTGAACACAATAAATTGTACAGCAAGTCCTCATTTAAACGTTTGTTATAAGTTGTTTCATTTTAAAGTTGTTGAGAAAAAAAATTGATTCCCGGCCGGGGCCACTGTCTGTGTAGAGTTTGAATGTTCTCCCAAGTCTACGTGGGTTTCTCTGGCTCACATTTATTCCAATGTTTAATATTAGAAGCGTTTTAGGTCTTTATTTAGAAGTTTGGTGATGTTTTTAAGACCAGAAATATGCCGTAAACTCTTGTTTATGTGTTGTTGTTGTTCAGTCGTTAAGTCGTGTCCGACCCTTCGTGATCCCATGAACCATATCCCGCCAGGCCTTCCTGTCCTCCACTATCTTCCTGAGTTTGCTCATTTTCATGTTCGTTGCATCGGTGATGCTGTCTAACCATCTCATCCTTTGCCTCCCCCTTCTCCTTTTGCCTTCAATCTTTCCCAGCATCAGAGTCTTCTCCAGAGACTCCTCTCTTTGCATTAGGTGGCCAAAATATTTGAGCTTCAGCCTCAGTACCTGTCCTTCCAGGGAACAGTCAGGGTTGATTTCATTTAGGATTGACTGATTTGATCTTGTTTATGTACAGTGTACCAATTAGCCTACGGTAAAATTGGTTTCGTTATAAGTTGTTTTGCTTAAAGTTGCAGTTTCCAAGAACCTATTGACAACTTTAAGTGAGGACTTGCTGTATTGTGCTGCATTGGTCTGGGCAGGTATATCAAATAACTTCACAAGCCCACTGGGGGGAGGAGGCGGAAATGACACTCAGCAGCATGATTAGTTACGGCAGACAAACTTTCCTGAAAGACAGACTCACCCTCGCTTATGATAGGTTGAGTGTATGCTGGGGTCATTTTCAGTTCAAGAGTGACACTGAGGCTCAACAGGCCAGGCCAGAACCCTGTGTAAACCTAAAGCACTCCTGGGGATCCTTTGTAAATGCACAGCTGTTCCTCACCAGAAGTGCAGGAGTCCTCAGCAGACAGGTTCATGCAGGAAGAGTTTACTGAGGGTAGGAAGTCTGAACATCACTGCTCCAGCCTTGCTGCTCTCAGAAATGTGGATGAATCTATATTCATCCTATATTCATCCTACTCACTGCTCAAATGCTTTCCTCCGTCATTTCCATAGACCTGCCTGCCTACCTCACACCCTCTCCAAGTTAGTGGGGCAGGTTTCAGCTTGGTTAAGAGAGAACTGCTTTCTTTTTTCACTTACAGCTCTGTTTCCTGCTCTTGCTCTGGAGAGATAGAAGGGGCACCCTCTGCTGCTAAGGGAGAGGAACAGCTTAGAGCTTCCAAGAGATTCTGCATGCTAGCATGATCAACGTTTGAGCTCTGTGTTTTCCCAACATGGTATTTGACTGCTCACACTAAGCAGACTGATCCTTCTCCCTCTGTTTTGATATTTAATTAACATTATAATGGAAGGGTATGATAGCCTGACGTCGAAGAAGAAACTCTCCTACTATAGGCACTTACTGAAAGGGCATGCCAGGGTTTAGCTACTTTTTCTTTTCTTCGAGTAGCACTTTTTCAAGAACCAGAGATGGTAGCTGAGGCTTGTCCCACAGTTGAAGCTTCATTCAGCACCTCTTTACCCAGACCATGCTTCTTCTGAAGGGCCAGGCAGCTGCACAGCCACATCTTGCCCCCTGGCACTCCAGCCATCTCCACTTCCAGTGAGGCAAGACAGTGCCATGTGGTCATCTTGGCAGTGGGACCAAGTACCACCTGCCATACACCAGCATATCAGTGGTGGAAAAGCACTGGTATAAATAAGAGTACCTCTTTATGTAACAGCCCACTCCTAATTCCCCGCATGCTGATGCAGGCAGCTGTGCCAATGGGGCAGATGCTGCATCCCATGGGGGAGTTTCAGGCTGGAAAGGGCTTCTCAAGGTAAGGGAACATTTGTTCCCTTGCCCAGGGGTAAGCCTTCACAGCCCCACTGGGTCTACTTGGACCTGCGCCAGCTATTTTGCTGGCACAAGTCTGAGTGGACCGGGCAAGATGGATCAAGGCCGGGAAGAGGGATAGGATATTGGCGCACTGCCGTTCAGTTTTACACTATGCTATAGTTGACCTGAGGACTTCATGTCCACTGCAGGTAGAATTATGCAGATTGCCACTGTCATTTGGATTAAATGGAGGGCATTGTGGGCAAAGAAAAAGAGGGGAAAACATACCTGAACTGGTAAGACTAATTGCTAGGAAACCCTGGAGCCTTAATGAGGAATGTGGGTAATATACAAGTCGGACCTTTTTACCCGCTGAGGTTCTGTTCCTGGAACCACAGTGGATAAGAAAATCAGTGTTATATGAAATCTGGAGGGGAAGGGGTCGGGAGCAGTGCCACATTACCTTTTTTCCAGCATCTTTGCCGCTTCCCTCCTCCTGAGTTTGTTTAAACTGACTGAAAAAACAAAAGCCACTACTGGAAGCAACCTGTAAATGGCGCCAGAGACTCCTGGCTGCATTTTTCAGTGGTTTGGACACGTGCAGGAGGCTGGAAGTGGCTGGCTGAAAAATGCTGGGAAAAAAAAAGGTAATGTAGTGCTGTTTGGCTCCCTCTTCCACAGTTTTGCCAAATCCATGGATAAAAGAAACCGTGGATAAAAAGGTCCGACTGTAGGTTCCTAGCCTTGTTGGAACCTATATTACCTACATCTAAGCTACCTGGCAGGAAGTCCACAGTAAGAAAGTGTTGCAAGAAGAGCACTGGCCAACATCTGAATGGGCCTGGAAAGGTATATGCTGGGTGGGGCCAGAGAGGCTCCGCCCAGGTCTGCCCCTGTTATTCACATGAGATAGCTGGCAAGAGCAGCTAGTCAGGGTATGTCAGGGCATCTGCCTTGGTATGCCCGAAAGCACAGTCAGCCACTCTGAGCTACCTGCGCTGGACACGCAGCATCACTTTCACCTGCCCCTACCGCAGCACTAGGCACAAAAGCCCCCACCACTGAGACAAGAACCCCAACTAACTCAAAAACATGAAATCTGAACTATTCAACTCTTATCTCTACAGCAAGCATGGGTGTTAGAGCTGAGCAAGACCAGTACTGTATTTCAATCGAAAGTGTCCTGTTTGTGATTACATTTCAAATTCTTTGAATTAACAAAAGGAAGCATTTTCCAGGTTGTTCTGGTCGTTTTATTTATTTAAGAAGAGATTGTCCTAACGTTTCGCTCCTAATCTATGAGGAGCATTATCAAAGGAACAGCAACTTGCTGTCTGCTCTAGTTCTTCTCGGTACAAGATGTTAACAGTTAGGTAGTTAACTGCTGCCTTTGCCAAGTTCAAATTATGTGTAGAAAGTGTACTGTCTTAAAGAACTCTTAAAGATTTGTAGCGTGCACGCGTATGATTGAACAATTGTGTGTGTGTGTGTGTGTGTGTGTGTGTGTGTGTGTGTGTGTGAGAGAGAGAGAGAGAGAGAGAGAGAGAGAGAGAGAGAGAGAGAGAGAGAGAGAGAGAGAGAGAGAGAGCACAGTATCAGAGGCCCAGACTAGGATCACTATGGAACTGTATGTTGGAAGCCCACAGAAATAGATAGAATGTAATTTAGAAAAGCCTTGAAATGGAGGTGTGGAAAATGTTCCATTGTCATTCCTGGTCACATGACAGGAGCTCAGTAAATTCGATTTCCCAAATAGCTTCTTTGGCAGTGATAAAATATTTACATTTCCAGGTGATTTGGATGTGTACAGCTCTCTGTTCCTGCTCCCGGTGGAAATAACTTATCACAGCCCTGGACCCACATAAAGGGAAAAGAGCTCTGCGTCTGATAACCTGGCCAGTTTTGCTACTTATGGCTTTGGCTTGCTTCACAAGCTGAGATGCTGACCTTCTGAAACTGTAGTCAAGCTCAGATGGCATTAGTCACAGTGCTGTCTTTTTTATTATGCATATTTCAAATTTAAATCTGTAACAAGATGGTTGTGGATCAAGACCACAACTATTCCCTGTAATGAAAGCTGTCTTGAAAAATAAGAGCAGATGAAGAGTGAAGTGTAAAAAAAAAAAAAACCAATTCCAGGAGAATGGAAAAAGAACTGAAAACAACAGCACAGTTTTTTTTTTAAAAAAGGATTTTTGTGCAATGCAAATGAATAAAGATTAGCTGAAAGGAAGATTTAAATGTACTGAAATATAATGAAGGTGTAGTTGTCACTGAAGTGGAAAGATCTAGGCAATGTAATCTTGTCTAGAATGCAGCAGCAGCGCACCTAAGGTGGCAGCTGCATCCATGCCGGTGGAGCTGGAGCGCTCCTCGGGAGAAAGGGACAGTTGTCCCTTTCCCCCAGGTAGAGCCCCAGCTGGCCCAAAGGGTGTCCTCGGATGTATGCCGGCAAAATGGCCAGCGCAAATCCGAGGAGCCAGTGTAAGGCCAGTAAGTGCGCTGCCAATGTAAGGTAAGGTAAGTGCGCTGCCAATTATTTGTCCCTGGTTTGGCTGGCCAATCGCCCCCTCCCTTACAACTCCAGTTCGCCTCCCCATGCCCCTGCCCTAACCGGTGCAGGACCTACCTGCATCCGCTGCGGCCTTGGGAGGAGTGAGTGGCGCTGGCCTCTCCACCAACCCGCCTAGTTGCTGGGTGCCAAAAACGTGCTTTATGACACCTGGCACCGGCAGAGCCATCACTCTGCTGGTAGAAACCTACACAGGATTGTGCCGTAAATATCCAGCATACAAAATAAAGTAGGAAATACCATTTCAAAACTAGATTTCAGTGCTGGTACCAGGCTGCTGTGGGTCATGGGCAAAGTCAAGCTCGGGTTGCTGTCACTGAGTACTAGGGCTGGACAGGTGGGTCTGTCCAATGTGCCCCACCTGGCTGATCCCTGATACCATACCTGGGAGAAAGACTCCAGCTTATGGAATTCTCTCCACCTGAACTTCTTCCCTGATTTGGGAGGACTGATGTTTCACTAACTTCAGCATAAATAAGAGAAATTAATGAGAAACGCAAAGGCAAAAAAATAAAATGTAATCCAGTATAGGGCATGAAAGATAACTTCAATAGTATCTGTCTCAAATAACCATGTGTACTTCATATGCATTGTCTGCAGGTATTCACGCACTACTTTACAGGATCCTTGAGTAGTAGGAGAACTTCTGCTTTATGGCTGCTTCCCATGCTTGGCAAGTTTTGAGGAGGAATGATCACATGGTGGGGCTGACGGTAGTGCTTCCCATGTTAATAGAAATTGTTCTGCCCTGGTTGCTAGACATACAAGGTAACTACAACAATTGGCATGCTTACATATTTGATCACATTCCCTTCACAGGTTACTGATATGGTAAGGAAGCAGCCACACCAGAACAACTGTACTGAATATTTTCCAATTTTTAGTTTTAAAGCTAAGAGAGAGTATTTAAGGGAGGAAAACTGAAATATTTCATTTTTCAACCCAATTTGCTGCCATTGTTTTCCAGATATTCATGCAGTTTCTTTATGCTTTCTTATGATTCTTCTTCTTAGGGATAGTCACATGGACCAGATCACATAATGAATGGAACGTTTGTCAATCAGATTTAGTGTGGATTTGTGTGGATGTCACTGAGAGCAAACAAAGTGGATTTCAGGAAGTACTTCCCTCATTCTTAGCAGCCCATCAATTTCACTCCTTTTTGATGCAGTGCCCAGAAACTGCTGAAAAGTTTTATAAAAAGTGCCCCTCTTTATGTTCAGCCCGAAGTGCCAGCAACCCCTTTGTCACTCAGATAACATAGGAACCAAGCTGTAGACTTGTACACTTAA
Organism: Plestiodon gilberti rubricaudatus; assembly: GCA_026170595.1. Lineage (NCBI taxonomy): Eukaryota > Metazoa > Chordata > Lepidosauria > Squamata > Scincidae > Plestiodon > Plestiodon gilberti. Next base: position 190,399,476 of record JANXHW010000001.1, read on the forward strand.
AACCCCAGATTTAAGGCTAATGCCCTAAAATCATGAAACAAAGTGAATTATGTCACGGGTTGTGTTTGACTATCACCAGTGATGGTGGTAGGAAAATATAGAGTTCTGTAGCCTGTAAGAATTGATTGAAATCAGTAAGATAGTTGCAATAGATACCAACAGAATCAGAGATGAATCAGCATCAATATCACCCAAAAGAACAATATGTTTTTCGTACAAGTTTAAACCGCTTTCTGCTAATTTAACTTATTGTGTTCCATTTTTTTAAAGTTCCATCTCCATTTTTTTTAAAGTGGCTAAGAATCTTTGCACAATCATAAAACTACAGTTTTCAGGTCTCACTGGGGATAACCGTGATGGGTAAACTGGTTTTAAAGCACTTGTGATATAGACATGCCAACAGAACTCATCAGCAACCTTCTCTGTTGTTTGCTATTTGCAGACGTAATGGCATAATCTTATACTCAACTCGTGCTAGCGGAGCATGTGCTCTGCTGGTGCTAGCTGTCTCAAAAGTGCCATAAAGGCTGAAACTTTCCTGCTGGTGCTGGTGTGCGGAGCAATGCCTGCCAGAGCAGATAAGCCCGTGCGGAGGGCAGGATGGGGCAAGACAAGGGCGGGGGTGGGGGAGGGTGGCAACAGGGCGGGGGTGGGTGAAATAGGCCCAGGAAGGGGATTGGCCAGCATGCAACATATCCTATTCCCCTTCACAGGTCTGATCCACGACATGGATCAACTCAGACTTGCGCCAGCTATATAACTCATGAAGATCCAGGTTGACTCATAGCAGTGGCTGGGGTTTTCCCCTTACCCCGAGGAGACTTTCTGCCTGCTAAAACTCTCCTGTGGGATGCAGCATAGCCGGTGCCGCTGC